>CAMZMU010000036.1:65316967-65540031 GCA_947311845.1 Poa pratensis | reverse complement strand
CCAGAGGGCCCCGAAGCAGGGTACATCGTGGTGTGCTTTGTGTTCTTTGGTTTCTTGTTTTCGTTCGTGTTCTTGCGGTTCTTGCGTGTTCTTGCTGTGCACTTCTTGAGTGCATAAACCCTCCCCCCCGGATTCCCCAACACCTTCGGCCCCATCTTAGCCATACCTATGCATCTGCCGTGAACCCACCCGACAGTTGGCGCCCACCGTGGGGCAGATTGAGAGGCGTTGGAGGGATTTTACACCCGGACGGGCTCAGGCAGCGTGTTCTTTCCGGCTTATCGCCAAGATCGGTGAGTTCAACTTCATCAGCGACAACGCGGGGTGTTTCGCCGGCAAGCCCTTCCCCCGAGCATGGCTTCACCATGATGCTTGCAGCTTCGTCACCTATGTTGTGTCGAGTTGTCGCGCGTACCCCCCGAGCAGGTTGCTCGTGGACGACGAAACTCCTCTCGCGGCTTTAGGTCGGCGTATCACTCGCCCCGACGGAGAGCTGCGTGGAGGTGATGATGACTGGTCCGGTTGATGCCGCTGGCAAAGTAGATGCCAGCAAATCCAAGCCGGCCGAGGTTGCTAAGGTGAGATCTGCAAAGCCCAGGCTAGAGAAAGAGTTGCCTGGCACCCCCGAGCTGCAGGGCCGAGGTGCGACCCTAGTAGAGATAGTGGAGACACTGGCAGACCCAGTAAATCCAGGAGTGGATGTAGTGGTGACTGTGGCCGACCTAGAGGCAAAGCGTGTCCTGTTGCAAAAGGAGGCTGTAGCAATGATGACAGCTAGAGATGAGTTCAATAGAGATCTGCGTGAGTACAATGCAGCGAATGGCTTCACCCCGGTAGCAGTTGATACAAATAGGGGAGCCGAGGTGCGGCAGAGAGGCAAGGGGCTCAATGATGAGATAAACAGGGAGGCTCGACCTACCACCTCGGCTAGGAGTGAGAGTCGCGTGTCGACTGGAAGGCCGGTATATAGTTCCCCTGCTAAGAACCTCAGAGCTGCCGAGGCAGGCAGGGCCGAGCTATCCGGGTTGACTGGAGATGCATGGCGTGCGCAGCAGAAGCGAGTCAATGAATTAGTGTATGTAGCTAACCAGCAGAATGAGGCTCTCCGCAGAGCATATGCCGGGGCTGGTGATTCGGAGATGGTTTATTCAGCTAGGCCAGTTAGTCAGGTGTCCAAGGGGCAAGCCTCTCCACTCGTCGGAGGAGCCGATCGAGCCCGGAGTGTCACCTCGGGTCAGAACAAGCAGCTGCAGATGTATGATCCGGTGTTAGCAGCAAAGCAGAAGGTGGGCCAGGGCAATGCTAGCCGAGCTAAGGGAAACCCCGGCCAGGTAATGCAAGCCGAGCTAAGGGTAACTCCGGTCAGGGAAATCAGAATGGCGGGCAAGCAGCGTCGGCTGGCCGAGGTAAACCACCTCCGCCCCCGAGGTATCAGCAACAACCCGGCCGCAGGGGCAATATCAGCGAGAGCCGGAGTATGTTCAGCAACCTCAGAATGTCGGTCAAGGCGATGACCGATATGATGATGGAGACTCGGCCATGGCGCGAGCTGGATACCACAGAGTGGATGGGGCGTTGGGACCTCGGATAGGAGCTCGGATGTTAGCTCCAGGCGATGTTCGTAACAAGCTGGATAGAATCTACTTGTCCGAGCAACTGGAGGAGGAAGGCCCTCCTGGTCCGGCGTGTTTTGGACCTCGGATCATGAAGGAGCCACCACCGCCAGTATCTCAGTTCCAGTTAGGTCGGAACACCAAGCCATACAACGGGAGCACCAAGCCGCAAGATTGGCTGACAGATTATGTATCCTCGGTGCACATAGCGGGGGGCAATCGCCGATGGGCGGTCCGGTATCTCCCGCACATGTTGGAAGGTCCAGCTCGGATCTGGCTGAATAATTTGCCGGAGTATAGTATCAACTCCTGGATAGACTTGGAGCTGGCGTTTAACAGCAACTTTGCTAGTACATACAAGAGGCCAAACCGACCTCAGCTCCTGGCAGCATGTAAGCAAGATGATCATGAAACTGACCGAGAATTCTTAACTCGGTGGAGCAATGTTCGGAATTCCTGTGAAGGAGTTGTAGAGGCACAGGCCATTTCCTGGTTTGCAGATGGTTGTCGACATGGCAGCATGCTGTGGCAGAGGCTCCAAAGAGATATGCCGAAATCCCTAGCAGAAACAATCCGGATTGCAGATTCTTATGCTCTGGGTGATCCGATGCAGCCAGCAGCAGAGGCAGTGGCACGTAACAGAAGGAGGGAGCCAATAAACAACCGGCTCGGACCAAGGTGTAATGACCGCCAAGAGTTCGGACAAAAGAGGAGGGAGCCGGACTACCCATACACCTCGAACCAAGTTGCAGCGGTGAACCCGGATCAGCCCGGAGCTGGAGGTGTCCAGAGGCCGAAAATCAATGGTCCGGCATTTAGTCCGAACCCGGAGCCACCCTTGACTTATGAATCAATGATAGATGGTCCTTGCTGTTACCATACGACCGACCCGCGCAAGCCAGCCAACCATTCAACCCAGTGCAGCTGGAACCGCAGAATCAGGAAGAAGGGGCGAAGGCCGGAGGAAACAGAGCAGGACCACCTCAGAGATTTCAGCCGAGGTCCCACCCAATCTGTCCGGAGCAAATGTTACCCCGATAACCACTGCACCTCCTCCGAGGCCTGCAGCAGCAAGGCCCGTGAATGTTGTGAATGTCCGAGGTAATAACAACAACAATGGTGCCGGACCAAGTCAGCAGTATGAATACCCCGGAAATGACTATAGAGAGGCTCATGCGAGCTATGTGGTCTTTGTGACCGAGCCAACTGACAAGAAGAGTGTGCAGAGGCGTGCCATGGAGGTGAATGCAGTAATGCCGGTGTGCCGACCTATATGAACTGGTCTGAGCAGGAGATACTTGGAGCAGGAAAGACACACCTCGGATCATGCCGAGCCCTGGAAAGTATGCCCTGGTGGTAGATCCGACGTTGTGTGGGCCTACTAACAATGTGAGGTTTACCCGAGTTCTGGTGGACAATGGCAGTGCCATCAACATCATGTACCGAGACACAATGGTGAAATTGGGCATATCGCCAAATCAGTTGATGCCAAGCAGTTGTACTTTTCATGGGATTGTGCCTGGCGTTTCCTGTGCACCCATGGGCAAGATATGGGTGGATGTAGCATTTGGAACCAAGGATAACTGCCGAGTTGAGAGTATCGAGTTCGAGGTGGTGGACTTGGAGAGTGCATACCATGCATTGCTTGGAAGGCCGGCTCTGGCCAAGTTCATGATTTCCACCCATGTTGCATACCTGAAGATGAAAATGCCAGGGCCTAATGGGATCATATCCATCTCGGGTGACTACAAGCGAGCCATTCAGTGTGCCTCGGCGGGGTCTAATCTGGCCGAGTCTTTGGTGATCGCAGCGAGAAGAAGAAGCTGCATCAAGTGGTGGCAATGGCGCAGTCAACACAGCTCGGCATGTCCGGACTGATGAGCCCGGACTCAACTGCAGCATTCGAGGTGCCCAAGGAGACCAAGAAGATCCCCATTGACCCGGAGCACCCAGAGCATATGGCCATCATTGGGACCGGGCTGGGCGAGAAATAGGAAAGCGAGCTCTGTCACTTCCTCCGTGAGAATCGGGATATCTTTGCATGGTCGGCTAAGGACCTGCCTGGTGTTCCGAGGGAGTTGGCAGAGCACTCTTTATTTGTCAGGCCAGAGGTGAAACCGGTGAGGCAACCGACCCGTCGTCTCTCAGACGACCGAAGA
This sequence comes from Poa pratensis, assembly GCA_947311845.1. Classification (NCBI taxonomy): domain Eukaryota; kingdom Viridiplantae; phylum Streptophyta; class Magnoliopsida; order Poales; family Poaceae; genus Poa; species Poa pratensis. The sequence goes on along the minus strand of CAMZMU010000036.1, from coordinate 65,536,259 downwards.
CAAGTGGTGCTGGACGAGCTGGCTAAGTTGCTTGCAGCCGGGTTCATTATGGAGGTGCTGCACCGGACTGGATATCCAATCCGGTCTTGGTGGAAAAGAAGAAAGACGAGCCAGCCGTGGTCAAGGTGTGGCGCATGTGCATTGACTTCACTAACCTCAACAAGGCGTGCCCGAAAGATCCGTTTCCATTACCTCGGATTGATCAAGTGATTGATTCCACTGCTGGTTGTGAACTGTTGTCTTTTATCGATGCGTACTCTGGTTTTCACCAGATACCACTGAACCCGAAGGATCAAATAAAGACTGCTTTTATTACCCCGTATGGGGCGTATTGCTATCGTGTCATGTGTTTTGGTCTGAGAATGCCGGGGCAACTTATCAGAGGTGTATGCAGAAATGCCTGCACTCTCAAATGGGCAAAAATGTGCAAGTGTATGTCGATGATATCGTCATCAAAACTAAGGAGAAACGTACTCTCCTCGAGGATCTCGAGGAGACATTTGTGAATTTGAGAAAATATCGGTTGAAGCTTAACCCGGACAAGTGCACCTTTGGTGTCCCGGCTGGAAAGTTGCTTGGATTCCTGGTGTCTAGCCGAGGTATCGAGGTTAACCCGGCCAAGATCCGAGCTATTGAGAACATGAAATTACCGAAGTGTTTGAAAGATGTGCAGAAATTCACAGGGTGCCTAGCCTCGTTGAGCCGATTTGTAGGTCGGCTGGGAGAAAAAGCCTTACCTTTGTACCAGCTCATGAAGAAAAGTACCGGGTTTACATGGACCCCGCAGGCCGACGTGGCGTTCAATGAGCTGAAAAAGATGTTGTCCACTGCCCGGTGTTGGCGTCACCATTGCACAAGCCGATGTTACTTTACATTGCGGCCACAAACCGAGTTGTAAGTGTGGCAGTGGTGGTGGAGCGCGAAGAAGGTGGCAGGTCGGTGCAGAGACCGGTGTATTACTTGAGCGAGGTGATCTCTACCTCGAAGCAGAATTACCCTCACTACCAGAAGATGACGTATGGTGTCTACCTGGCGGTCAAGAAGTTGAAGCATTATTTCCAGGAGCATCCCATGACGGTGGTGTGCGAAGCTCCAATCTCGGAGATCATCGGGTGCAAAGATGCAACTGGCCGAGTTGCCAAATGGGCGATTGAGGTGTCTCCATATGCACCACATTATGAGAGAAGAGATGCAATTAAATCCCAGGCGTTGCCGGACTTCTTTTGTGATTGGGCCGAGATGCAGTATGAGCCACCCAGGCCGGACTATAATTATTGGAAAATGCATTTTGATGGGTCCAAGACAAAGATCGGGCTGGGGGCTGGAATAGTCCTCACCTCGCCGAAGCGAGATCAGCTGAAATACGTGCTGCAGATTCATTTCTCAGCATCAAACAATGTGGCGGAGTATGAGGCCTTAATCCATGGACTCAATGTGGCGAAGGAGATCGGTATCCGGCGTGTAGAATGCTTCGGCGATTCCGACCTGGTGGTGCAACAATCTTCTGGAACTTGGGATGCTCTGGATGCCAACATGGCGTTATATCGGTTCCATGTGCAAAAGATATCCGGGTTCTTTGAAGGGTGTGAATACAGGCATATACCTCGGACAGAAAATAATGCTGCCGACGTGTTGTCAAAGCTCGGTTCATCTAAAGAGGCAGTACCACCAGGAGTAGCCCTGAATCACTTGAACTCCTTCAATCAAACCTTCTCCTGAATCCGAATCTATTTTCATCCCGGCGGAGCAAGAGCCGGACCTGTTCCAATGGAGGTAGACGTCGGGTGCGTTTGGTCGGACCCGGGGACTGCGTGGCAGAGCTCGGGGACTGCGCACCGAACCTCGGGGACTGCTCATCAAGACTCGGGGACTGGTCGCAGGATGGTGGAGGAAATAATGGAGGAGATTATGGTGGCCGAACCAATGGAGGTGGACGAGAATTTTTTTCCTTTGCACCCAGTGCCGGAGTGGGCGGAGCAAATCATGAAGTTCATAACAGGGAAGCTTGCCAAGTGACACAACCGAGGCTAGGAGAATCCAAAGGAGGGCAAGGCGTACACCATCATCAACAAGGAGCTCTATAAAAGAAGCGTAACCGAGGTGTTGCAACGGTGTGTCGAGCCAGCTGAAGGCAAGGAGATGCTTTTGGAGATCCACCAAGGAGAGTGTGGTCATCATTGCAGCACAAGAGCTCTGGTGGCCAAGGTGTTCAGGCATGGGTTCTATTGGCCCACTGCTCTTGCTGATGCAGAGGCCATAGTCCGGAGATGTGAAGGATGCCAAAGGTTTGCCAAGCAAACGCATATGCCAGCCTCGGCGCTCAAAACAATTCCTATCACTTGGCCGTTTGCGGTATGGTGTTTGGATATGGTGGGAGAGTTCAAACCAGCCCGAGGTAACATGACGCACATACTGGTGATGGTGGACAAGTTCACCAAGTGGATCGAGGTGAAACCAATCCGGAAGTTGGATGGTCATTCAGCAGTGACTTTTTGAAGGAGATCATTCTGCGATATGGGTACCCCCATAGCATTATCTCGGACAACGGCACGAACTTTGCTGTTGGAGAATTTGCTCGGTTTTGCATGAACAAGGGAATCCGGCTGGACATAGCCTCGGTGGCACACCCGGAGTCTAATGGACAAGTGGAAAGATCAAATGCTCTAGTGTTGGCCGGCATCAAGGCTCGGCTCATTGAACCACTGCTGAAAACGCCGGGGTGTTGGATAGATGAGATACCAGTACTGTGGGGTCTAAGGACCACGCCAAATCGATCAACTGGCTATACGCCATTTTTTATGGTCTATGGGGCAGAAGCTATGCTACCCACTGACATCGAATATGATGCGCCCAGAGTGGCAATGTACACTGAAGCCGAGGCAAAAGAGGCTCGGGAGGATGCAGTAGATCTGCTTGAGGAAGCTAGAGAATTGGCCTCATCTCGGTCAGCAATATACCAACAAGGTCTCCGACGTTATCATAGCCGGAGTGTCAACCCTCGTGTGTTTCACGAGGGAGATTTGGTGCTGAGGCTGGTGCAGCGCAAGAAAGGTCGGCACAAGTTGTCACCTCCATGGGAGGGACCGTTCATTGTGAGCCGAGCTCTGCTCAATGATTCGTACTATCTAATAGATGCGCAGGAACCAAGGAAGATGGGCTGGACAACCCCGGATCAGAGGTCAGCGACCATGGAATATAGCTCTACTCCGACCTTTCTACTCATGAAGGGCGCAATGTATGTACCTCGGTTAATCCTTAATGAAATGTCGGCACTCCGAGGTTGAAGCTCGGGGACTGCCTCGCTCTTGTGCTTGTGTTTTATTTCTGTTTGTCAATTTCGTTCATATGCCGAACTATTTTGAACCTCGTCTCAAACTTCAAGTAATGTATGCTGTGTAACTAATCTTGTGACTCGACTGACGAACGCCGAAATGGTAGTCAAGAGCAAAGATGAAAAAACGTGGGAAACATGAAAATGGACTCGGGGACTCGGTCCAAAAATATAGTTCGGCATGTGTCGTTTACTAACCCCTGTCTTTACCTTTCGTTTATGTCGGATGATTTTGAAACACACCTCGACATTTGCTAAGTACTGTATGCTATAAACAACAATCTTGTGACTCGACTGTCGAACGCCAAAATGGTAGACAAGAGCAAAGAATGCCAAGTATAGTAAACACGAAAGTGAACTCGGGGACTCGTTCCAAAAGGGTTCGGCATAAATTCTTAGAAAAGCATGGTTCGGATAGCAAGATAATAGTACTGGTAGCAAGGCAAACTACTTAAGTCTATATACATCTGCACCCGGCATACCGGGGATTTAATGTTTTTTGAGACAAGTTCAGGCCTCGGAACCAGAGACCTCGGTCGCCGAAGTTGTGGTAGTGGGGACCTCGGAAGCAGGAGCCTCGGGCGCAGGAACAACCTCGGGCGCAGGAACACCTCGGTCGCGGAAGCAACCTCGGTTGTTGGAGTGGATGCCGGGTGTCCGTCACGTCGGGGGAGATCACCTCGGTGGCTACGGCTTTGCCGGACTTGCCCTTGGGTTCGGAGGTTCGTCGAAGTGAAGTCATCATCAGAATCTCAGCCACCTCGGTTGTTTTGCCGGCCTTGCCCTTGGAGCTCTCAGGCTCGTCAAAGTCAATTTCCTCGCCGTCAGAACCTTCTTCACCGGACTCTGCTTCCTCGTCCGAGCTCTCTTCATCCTCAGAATAGAGGCGCCCTCATCAAAGGTCCGGGTGTTTGCATAACTAGCAAAGAGGTCGGCTGCTGCTTGGCGTTTCTCAATGCCATCAGGGTGGTGTTCCAAGGAGAGCCCCTGCGCAGGGAGGTAACCGTGTGGATCTCAACATTCATACCAGACAGCACGAACACCAGGGCCTTGTCCGCTCCAGCCCGAGCTGATGAGCATCTCCACTCCCGAAGTCTAGCCTCGGCTCCTTTCAGCTTCGTGGCGAGCTCGTCGATGCAAGTGGGAGTCTTAACCTTGGGCCAGAGGGCACGGTGGACCTCGATGGCAGCATCAACCAGTTTAGTTCCAATGGCCCTGAGCGGCCTGATCCGAGCATTAAGGGCAACAAGGTGGTCCTGGATATCCCAGCTTTCGCTGAGGGTTTCTGTCTCAGCCCTCTTTGCCCGAGCTGCTTGAACTTCGCGGATAGCTTTGTCCTTGGAGTGCTCAAAATTCTCTGAAGAAGACAAAAAGGCTGTCGCTGAAATAAGGCATTGGTGGCACGGGGTGTAGGTCGGCAGAAAATAAGGAAAAGGGGAAAAGAAACTTACTGTCCATTTGGTGATTAATCCGAGTGAGCTCGGACAACCAGCTTTTCGATATAGCTCGGAGGGCGATAAGTTCGGTTTCGGCCGAGGTGGCGCGGCTCTCCAGGGTCTTGGCAAGCTCTTGCTGCTGTTCGGCGGCCTGGTCTTTGACCTTCATAGCGTCCTCCACAGCAGTTTTGGCTTCATTAGCCCGGTTCAGCTCTTGTTGCAGCCGAGCTATTTCATCTTCGGCTGTCTTCAACTTGGAGGCATAGTCTTTGTCGCTCTGCTCCTTTGCGGATAGAAGAGTCCGGTGAGACTTCTTCAGTGTGTTGTGATCCAGCAGGAGGTTCTTGAAGATCTTTGTCCGAGCATTGTTGCACTCCTGAAAAAATAGAGAGATCAGTTCGAAGAAATCCGAGGTATTTTTAGCACCCGAGGCCCAATTGAGTCCCGGGGACTCGGCGTTGGCCTCGGGGACTCAGCATGGGAAAATGACAAGTTTTTGAGATTCAAGCCGAGCAATTTTAACTCGGTGGAGTGTCAATTGCTCAACCCGAATCTCGGGGACTGGGAATAGTGTATGTTTGTCATTTGGTTTCAAAGGAAGAAAGAGAGTTGCGTAAAGAAACTTACCGAGGCCTTCTTGCTGCAATCAAGGACCGCAGTCTGCATGTTGTAGATGGACTGGAGCACGGCGCTAGGTCCAACTGGATGCTCAGAGGTCGGGTTAGAGGAGACCTCGGCAGCGTCAGCCGAGTTCCAGTCCATGTCGTAGTGCTTCTCCGAGCCTAAGCTGTTCCCGCTCTTGGTCCGGAGTTGCCCGACCTCCCAGCTGCTGATGTTCGGCTGGATGGTAGCAGCGAAAAGAGCTCGGGAGGTGGCGACCTGAGAGCTCGAGGGCGCGGTCTTGGTCAAGGTGGACTCGGCGCGAAGCGGAACATGCGGCACCAGTTGGGTGCTCGCAGCCTTGGGGCCCGGTGGCGGTGGCGGCATCGGAGTTTGCTGTGGCTGTTTGGGGGCTCAACAACTCGAGCTGAGTCTTTCTGCTGCTGCTGAAGCTTTTGCTTCTGCAGTTGTTGTTGTTGCTTCTTGCTGCTGGTTGCGCGCAGCTTGAGACTTGGGGGAGAGCCGAGGCTCCAGCACGGTCTTAGCGCGATCTGTCTCCGCATCCTTCTGAGGACGCGGAGGAGTCTGATCTCGGCGGGGAGCAGAGTGTCCCAGGCCGGAGTCAGAGCTCGGCGGTGGAAGTTCGGCGGAGGCGACACGAACCGGGGAGGAGATGGTCCTCTCCGGGCTGTGGGTCAACGGACCGTTCTGGAGGAGAGCTCTGGCGGGGCTGCCGAGGTTAACCTCGACCTCGGTTGTCTGAGATTCAACCACTGGAGGCAGTGGTGAATGTATCGAGCTGTGGCTCTGTTTGATCTGCCGAGCCGGGCTAGACGAAAAAGAAAAGATTAAGTTAGAGTGAAAATCTTAACCTCGGAACAGCGTGAGAAGTAAAAAGGAGCAAGGTGACTTACGCATCTTCCTCCACGGGGCCTCGCTTCTTGTGCCTCGCCGAGGTCTTCTTGGCACGCTTGGCTTTAGGCGCTGCAGTCTCCGAGGTCTTGGAAGCCTCGGCATCCGAGGTACCGGGTCCTGAGCGCTTCCGGGAAGCTGCAGACGCTGGATGAAAGTTCTTATATGTTGGAGGAGCATATGAAATTGGAATAACGTTGACAGGTTCCAAATTTGGCAATCGTCATCGTCATCATCGGGCCAATCCTGGATAGACGATCGAACTGGTGGGCGGTGCGATGGGCAACCGCGAGTCTTACCCGAGGTGGCCTTGGGAATAGGGAGGTGATCCTCATTGTCCGGATCTTCAGCCTCGGCGGCGGCCGGAAAGGCAGGTCGGGAGTCCACTCCTTAGAAGAAAGGGGGCCATCCTCGATTTCCTGTCGAGTGAACTTCTGCAGAGGTGGCAAGGTAAAACCGAGTTAGCACAAGAATCAATACAAGGTCGGGGTGAAAATGAAACCGAGCAATATTATACGTCGGGTAAGGTACACTTACTTGGGCTGGAAGGTGATCTCGGTCATAGGGCTTGACACCCCATTTCCACTTATCGGGCATGGTGGTCTTGGCGATGGCCCGGATGCGCCTCTTCACTTCGGAGTCATCGAGTTCAAAGGTGCTGTGCCGAGTGGGATCGTAGCGGCCACTCATGTGGCAGATCTTATGGGCCCGCGCTTGTAAAGGGCTAACTCGGCGGGTGATCATGGTGCGCAAGATGTCATCTGCCCCCAGCTTTTCTCCTGGAGGGACATCATGGTTTGGTGGATCAGTAGAACCTCGGGAGCGTCGGGTGCAGGCTCATAATCCCAGTTGAGTTGGGCAGCGGGGTTCCGATGGTGAACTCCGGCAAGTTGATGAGGTCTTCGGTGCCCGGGTTCTTCACATAGAAGAAGGAGCGTTGCCATTTGCGGCAGGAGTCCAGGCCCTGAATCCGAGGAAACTCAGAGGCGCCGAGGTGAAATCGAGGCCGCCCCGCAAGCGGTCATCTCCTTGTCCACGACCTTCTTGTTCGGGACACTTTGTTTCTTGAGCTGGAAGTACTTGGCCCAGGACTCGATGCTTGGCCATAATCCGAGGTAACCCTCGGAAAAGGCTGCGTAGGCCGAAAGTTGGAGGATGGCATTGGCGGGCAGGTGGTGTGGTTGTAGCCCAAAGTTGTCCAAGAAATCCCGGAAGAATTTCCCGGCCGGGAGCCCGAACCACGTTCGAAGTGATCCAGGAAGACGACCCGCTCCCCGGATTCCACCTCGGGTTCGATATCTTCTTTCTTCGGAACCCGGCAGATGAGTTTGGCCGGGATCCGCCGTGAATCTCGGAGCCACTTGATGTCGACCTCCGTGACATCAGATCCCTCCCACTACCTCGTTCTCCAGGTGCTCCTTCCTCGGCGGGATCCGAGGCAGAAGACATGTTGACGCTTTCCTGCAGAAGAGGGAGGTTCAACCGGGGTAAGTACCTCGGACAGTTCAGGATAGCCGGGGTAAATACCTCGGATCATTCGAGACAGCCGGGCTAAAGGATTTAGGCGGGAAACATGTTTCTACCACTGCGAAACTAGCAAAGTCTACCGATGAGCTAAAAAGGGAAAATAAACTCGAGTTCGTCAAGGGGCAAAACTAAGAGGACAGCGCGGTGGATGTATCTGAAACGAGTCTAGGTGAGATCTAAAGGTGCTAAAAGAATGCGAAAGTGGAGCATCGGGTTCATCAAGTTTATCGGATTCATCAAGTTCATCGGATTCATCAAGATCCTCGAGTTCATCGAAGGACGAATATGTTCATGGCCATGGAGGGGAAACGAAGAACTCACCGGGGAAGAACGCGAAGGATCGGCGGCGAGTCGATGGCGCAAGGCGCAGCGCGCGTACTCCGGTGCGGTGAGGCGCTCGACGGCGGTGCGGAACGGTGCTGCAGAACGGCGGTGTGGCGGCACGAGGGGCGGTGCACGTCACCAGCGAGAGCTCGACGGCGGCGCTGGAAACGGAGGGCACGGAGCAGCGGGCGAGTGGGGAAGAAGAAGAAACTCCCCCGGGCCCCTATTTATGACCGCGTGCGGTAACTGCGCACTACCGCGCGGTTACCGGGAAGACGCGGGATCGTGTGCGGGCGAGCGTGCAGTTGCGGCAGTTGTGGCCGCACGATCGGCCACATCGTGGGCCACAGGACGGGAACCGCCAGCGCCGGATTTTCTGTGCTGGTCAGCGCGAGAATCGAGGGGTCGTGGGCGGTCAAGTGGGTCAAGTACTTGAGTGCGCGTGTGCACTGTTTGGTGGGTCCGGCTGACGAAGGCGGCGTGTGGTCAGGACCAGTCTTTCAGAGGTCCGGATTTCAAGGTCCGGGCAGAGATTTTCGCCACGTGCCTCGGAAAATCTTGAGGCAAGATTGTGCTGAGTCAAGCAGCTCGGAAAGTTCAGATCGCATATCAACCTCGGATTAGATTATGGTCTGTGGGAAGTACCTCGGCGGAGCTATGTATAAGGTCGGATTTAGAGGTGGTACCTTGTTTATTTTGAACCTGCTACGGCCCTCCATCCGAGGTCGTAGGACCGCACCAGCTTCGAGGACTAATGTCGGGGGGCTACCCCCGGGTAGGGTCAAGGCTTGGCATAGTGAGTTTGAAGGTGTGCCGAGGTACGGAAAGGGCCGACCTGCTTGGGCCTGGGAGTGTCCGAGCTTCATCTTGACCTGGAGAATATAAAGGCCGACCTATCTTGGCCCAGAGGGGTCCGAGGTATCCCGTTGGCCTGGGCCGAGGTTCACTGTCCGAGCTATGTTCAGCCGACCTAACTACCTCGGTGCTATGGTTTATATGGTGAGTACAGGAGAAGCTATTTGAAGGAAGTAATGTCCGAGGTGGTCGGATCTTAAGTACAAGACCCGAGGTAAGGAGCGGGAGCAAGACCCGAGCTAACCAAGGCAGGAGGCCGTAGGTCGGGCAGGAGTCAATGCTCCTGTCACTTCCTGCCTGGTACAAGAGCGCCTGACGCGGGAGCGTCTGTCACGGAGCCTGGCAGAGGCGTGCCCCGGGTTCGGCGGGGCTGCACGTCTCTGACCGCTGACCACGCGAGATCTGGGAAAAGGCTACGAGGTAGCTCTGCCAGGCCACGTCCTGTCTCTGTCAGAGGAGACATGCTAGTTCTGCCGTTAGGCAGCAGGAGATGGCAGGCCGTGTCTTGTCCCTGACAGGGGTACGGTGATGACCGGTGCAGAGGCATGGCAATAGTGTTCAGCAAGGGGCACAACGGTAACTCGGCTGGCCTATATAGTGGGCTTCCACCCCTCCTGCTTGAGGGATCGATCGACAGAGAAGGAGAGAGATATATATAGAGAGAGAAAGGAACCTCGGAACCCCCGGAGACACCTCGGATCTAGCTCGGAGTTCCTTCTTCCTCCCGTGTAGCTCCATCTTTTACCTCAAGTTCTCACCATTGTAGCATCACACAACTCGAGGAGCAGCTTGTACGTGTCACCAAGAGATATACACCAAGTAGGATAGTGCTGCAGTAGGGTGTTACCTCCCCAAGAGGGCCCCGAAGCAGGGTACATCGTGGTGTACTTTGTGTTCTTGGTTTCTTGTTTTCTCGTTCGTGTTCTTGCGGTTGCTTGCGTGTTCTTGCTTGTGCACTTCTTGAGTGCATAAACCCTCCCCGGATTCCCCCAACGACCATTCGGCCCCATCTTAGCCATACCTATGGCATCTGCCGTGACCCCACCACGACAGTGGCGCCTTCTTGAAGTTGAAGGAGAATGTCGAAGCTTGTCGCTCTTGGCGATGGCCTTGTCATGGCTCCTTCTTGAAGTTGATGGCGAATGGAGAAACTTGGCAGTCTTGGAAGTAGATGGAGCTCCATAAGATGAACTCATGGTGGCCTTCTTGTCGGAGCATCGTCTTGAGCATGAACCATAGAAGTAGGTTGTGCCATGACGCTTGGTGGTGCCGCTCTTGAACATGGTGGTGATGGAGTCCTCTCCTCTTGCATGTTGTCGAAGTCGTCGCACATGCTACAAGAGTAGTAGTCGTAGACGTTCTCCACCATGTCATCGGAGTGGTAGTCGTAGGAGTGGCGCTTCACCATGTTGTCGTAGTCGAATTTGGTACCATGTGATGAGGCATGTGAAGACACTTGCGCCTCATTGTCGTTGAAGCTTGTGTAGTCGGAGTCGTGGTAGATGCGCACGTACTTGGAGTCATGGTACCGCTCCTTGTCGTGAACGCTCGTGGAATCGTAGTCGGAGTCGTCGTAGCGGAAGTCTTGGTGATGATCCATCATGTCATGGGGGTCGTTGTCGGTGTAGTAGTCGTAGTAGTCCCCCATGTCCTCAAAGTTTGAGGCATCATAGTTGTTGTGGCTCATCATGTACTCATTCTCATCTTGGCCTCCATAGTGGTATTCACTCTCCCTAGACATGTTAACTCACAAGACAAGTGTATATATGTGGAGTGGAAAGGAACTAAAACACAACCTCTCACCTTGTAGATAGTATTGGACGTCGTGGACAACCAAGGGAAACGATCACAAAGTAAAATGCTTGTGTTCAAGTATCCAAAGCAAACTCCAAACACACACGGCTTAAAAGTTGGTAGGAAGGTATGGTAGGTGGAAAGCAAATTGAACCAACCGGAAACCAAGATATTGTCAAAGCAAGTAGAGAACCACGATGATCACAAAGCAAAAACAAGTCAATCTCAAAGATAGGAAACACACGCGCGAGAGATAAATGGAACTTGTGCAACTAAGAAGTGAGCTAACGAACCATATGATCCTAGCGAAGACTATAAGCTCGTGTTGCACAAGTACAAGGAGAGCTACTAGCTCGATTGCAATTTATTGGTGGGCTACAAGATTTGCACAACAATGCACCACCTACTAGATGTTCATCGAGCTTGCGCTTTCCTACTAGATATGGCAAGTGGTGTTTCTTCTTTTCTTTTCTCTTTTGACTTGGCACTTTTTGCTTCTTTTCTCTTTTGAGTCTTTTCTCTTTTGACTCTTTTGCACACTCACTTCTTTTTATGCCAACACAAGATATATGATAACTAGCGCATGCAATTTTGCTCGGAAACTACACGGTGCAAATGTGCAAAGCCCAAGCAATCATCAAGAGCTAGCCTCAATAGGACATGGTAATCGCAAAGATATAGTGTGGCTTTCAACGGAATGGCAAGGGGTAAAGTTTGGCAATGTTATACCTTTCGTCGATGTTCTTCACCCTTTGTTGTAGAAATGTCGTGCTTGCCCACGAATTTTGGTGGTGGTGGATGATGGATCTTCCGCAATGGTGACGAAGGCCTTGATCGTAGCTTTGAAACGAGCCGAAGAACACCAAAAACGGAGTCCGGAATCAAAAGATATGGCCAAAACCGTGGTGCTGAAATGCTGGTTTCGTGTCTGTTCCAGGTGCTGGCGGTAGTACCGCTGCTGGTAGCGGTAGTACCGCTGCAACGGTAGTACCGCTGGCGGCTAGAGGTAGTACCGCTATCTCCAGAAACTGAACCCGAGACGGAAATTTCGCGATTTGGGCGGAAAAACGGAGCTCAAAACAGCAAATCGGAGGGCCAAATGATGGAATTAGGCTATGGGAACGCAAGGGAAGGTAGATCAACAAGTTTAGCAATAGATCTATGGATCAAAACTTGCAAAAATGCAGTCAAATCTCAGATCGATCCAAAAGCAATTTGGGGCTATTTTTTGTGGAAATTTTCGAATTTGGGGGATTTGGGGTGGAAACACATGTCAAATCCGTGGCAACCATGCTCTGATACCATATGATGAGGAAAAAGGTTCCTCTAGGGTGGCCCAATCTTCACGGATTGACGAACGAGTGGACGAACTCACACAAGAACGCGAAGAACACGAAGAACAAGAGGAAGAACGCAGCGGAATACTCGAACACAAACAAGATACAAGAACCGTTTCCCTTACCGATTGGTCCAACCGGCCCAATAGAATCCCAAAGGAGAGATTGGCAAGATACACAAGAAGGGATCTTGGATGGTTGTTTCTCCAACGGCCAACCGAGCCGTTCCAATAAAGTCACCCGAAGATGAAAGATTGGCAAGTAGTCTAGCTACAAGTAGAGGTCTTGAATCCACGAAGGGATCTTCTCCACAAGGGGAGGAACCATCCCCGCAAGGGGAGGAAGGAGACCGTCTTGAGGTGGGGAGCCTAGCTCTACTCTAATCTCAGAACCAAGTCTATCTAGATCTGGAGGGGGTAGGTGCCTATATATAGGTTTGACCCAAAGGGGTAGGTGGGAAAGGGATACAAGGGCTTCAGCCCGTTCACTGCACGCAGGCAGCGGTAGTACCGCTGGATACTGGCGGTAGTACCGGACCTGGTAGGGTGGCGGTAGTACCGCTGCATCTGGCGGTAGTATCGGTGGCTCTCTCTCGAATATAATTGCATTTCTCCAGCGGTAGTACGTGGTCGGTACCGGACAGATACCGTTGGATCCAGAGAGCATTTCCGGTTGCGCGGTAGAGGTGGCGGTAGCTGCAGCGGTAGTACCGCTCCTGGGCTTGGCGTAGTACCGCTCGGCACGGGCGATAGTACCGCTGCTGGAGCTTCCGCTTCTTCAGCCTGGGTCATCTGGCGCCTGGCGGTAGTACCGCTGCGTGCGGCGGTAGTACCGCTCCTGGAGCTGCTGGCTCCTCTTCCTTCTCCTCTTCCAAGCTACCGTCTTGTCGGACTCCATTCCTCGTGCGACTTGGCCATCTTCCCGTGGGCTCGTACTCGTCATGACTAGCAATACAAAGTGACGATGGTCAAGTAGTATACCATTCCAAGGTGTCCTATCGAGGTTCACATAGAGGAAGGAGTTCACCTTTGATGTCCATGGTGACTTGAGGTATGTTGGAGTGCTTAGGGCAGGTTGCACTACATCAGATAATTTTTGAGGTGACATGCTACCAACATAATCTTGATCATATAGTAATGTAAAGCATGTGAGCTGAGATCCAATCATTCAAAGCAAAAGTCTATGTTTGATATTAAACACATAGATGAATAAAGCAAGATAATTAAACAAGTTAAAACCTTTCATGAAAGATCCTATAAAGACATGAAACCGTACAAAGTTCATTATAGATGTTTTAAGCATTCAGTATAGAAGTTATCCTTCTACTCAAGCATCCAACAATCTTTCACAAACATAGAAAGGATCCAGTCAAGCAAAAGTATCACAAACGTAATGAATTCACTGGTTAGAAGTTTACCTCAAAGCAGCCACCCTATAAAAGTGTGTGATAGCTCACTAATCAAGAGCCCTTGGGCTGAAGATGAACGGGTCTAAACGATTTGACGAAGCTGTGGGATGTTAACAATAAGGGAGTGTTCACTAGTACAGAACGACACATCGGATACCCCTCTATGGCAACGGCAGGAGTTAGGAGACGGTAAATCGCGACATCCCCCGCGTGCCCGCACTGGGCCGTAAAGCAGGCCCACAACATCGGCAACGGGCGAATAGTGAAATATATGTTGGCAACGGAGGTTAGTTTACCTCCGTTACCGATGTGGGCTCATCGCACACGGACAGTTTCGTAATCTCCGTTGCCATTACAAGCAGCCCGACAGCCGGCCTATAAGAACCTACTATGCCCTTCACTCTCACTCTCACTGTCTCACTTCCAACCCTAGCCGCCGCACAGTCTCCTCTCTCTCCACTCTCTCGCATGGCTTCCACCGTCGGCGCTGGTAGATCCGGCCATCGCGGCCGTGGCCGCGGCCGTGAACGCGGCCGCGGCCGTGGCCGCCCCACCCTCCGGGCCTTCAGGCAGCAGCAGCGTCAGCTGGTGTTGCGGGACGAGCTTGCGGAACAGGCCGCCGCCGATCCGGCCCCCTCGGGCCGGTCCCGCGCCCTTGGCGCTCGTCCGTACGGCGAAGGCTCCGGCCGCACCCGCTCATTTGGCCACCATTGCAGCTACCGCGAGATCCGTCAGGCGATGTACCCCGGCCGCCATCCGTCTTCCTCCTCCTCCTCATCCTCGTCCTCCGACGAGGAGGAAGAGGAAGAGGAAGAGGAGGAGGACCGTGATCTGGAGATCGCTTGCCAACTCTCCCGCGCCGATTTTGAGCGCGATGACGCCAAGCGTCGTCAGGGCGAGGCCGATCTGGAGGCGGCGGTCTTCCTCTCCGAGGCCTCGACCCAGGTCGAACGCGCCGAGGAGGCGGTCTACCAGTCTGACCTCCGGGCCGCCATAGCCCTCTCTTTGGTCCACGGCTAGGGCAAGGCGTCGCCAGGGAGGCCGGCGCTAGCTCCGTCGCCGGCGGCGATGCTAAGCGAGCCCGCCTCGCTTAATGTAAGACCCCAGTTCAGTAGGATAGCTATTTTCAAGTTGTAACTAGCTAATTGTTTATCCATAGATTTGCTCTGTTTTTAGTAGGCATTGTTTCCACATAGATTTTTGCTATTTTCTAGTTGTAAGTAGCTAATTGTTCATCCATAGATTTGGTCTTTTTAGTAGGCATTGTTTACACATAGATTTTTGCTGTTTTCTAGTTGTAAGTAGCTAATTGTTTGTCCATAGATTTGCTCTGTTTTTAGTAGGCATTGTTTACACATAGATTTTTGCTGTTTTCTAGTTGTAAGTAGCTAATTGCTTGTCCATAGATTTGCTCTGTTTTTAGTAGGCATTGTTTACACATAGATTTTTGCTGTTTTCTAGTTGTAAGTAGCTAATTGTTTATCCATAAATTTGCTCTTTTTAGTAGGCATTGTTTACACATAGATTTTTGTTGTTTTCTAGTTGTAAGAATCTAATTGTTTGTCCATAGATTTGCTCTGTTTTTAGTAGGCATTGTTTTCACATAGATTTTTGCTGTTTTCTAGTTGTAAGTAGCTAATTGTTTATCCATAGATTTGCTCTTTTTAGTATGCATTGTTTACACATAGATTTTTGCTGTTTTCTAGTTGTAAGTAGCTAATTGTTTATCCATAGATTTGCTCTTTTTAGTAGGCATTGTTTACACATAGATTTTTGCTGTTTTCTAGTTGTAAGTAGCTAATTGTTTATCCATAGATTTGCTCTTTTTAGTAGGCATTGTTTACACATAGAGTTTTGCTGTTTTCTAGTTGTAAGTAGCTAATTGTTTATCCATAGATTTGCTCTGTTTTTAGTAGGCATTGTTTACACATAGATTTTTGCTGTTTTCTAGTTGTAAGTAGCTAATTGTTTGTCCATAGATTTGCTCTGTTTTTAGTAGGCATTGTTTCCACATAGATTTTTGTTATTTTCTAGTTGTAAGTAACTAATTGTTTATCCATAGATTTGCTCTGTTTTTAGTAGGCATTTGCTCTGATTTTAGCTTTGTTTCTGTTATGCCGATGATTAAAATTAGGTGACACCGTGTGATCCGGGGGTGGCGCTAGTGATCCTTGTGATATGCACAAATACACATCGATCTTGTGCATCCTACTTGGCTCGCTTGCTCCATCCCTGGAATTTGTGTGTCCAATCTAACTATATATGAGGCATTGTTTAGGCTATGTTCTAGTAGTAATTAGTTCTATATTTTCTGTAATACCGATGAAGAAGCATCTGTCTTGTGTATAGAGATGAAGGAGCTTACATTTTGATTTTTTTTCATCTCCTTTAGGGCGAGGAGGAAACCTGGAGACTATGCGGCGGCCGTGAAGACGTAGGAGCGGGGCTCCGTCCACACAGTCCACTGAAGCCGACGCCTCCAGGAGCAAGACTTTTGTGCAGTACTAAATAGGTAGAAGAAGACCACGCAATGAAGCTGGGCGAAGAGGAAGGTGAAGAACCGGCGGCCGTCAAGCAGGAACCACAGGGCTCCGTCGACGGTGCAGCAGGCGTCACCCGGCTTTTTTTTGTTTCCTTTAGCCCTCATTACAAACGGTCAAAAACTAATCTCCGTATCTGATGTAAAGACTAAAGGAAACGGTTATATATTATGCCCGTTGCTAAACTTATTGCAAACGATAAAAATCTCCGTTGCAATTGCGAGGCTTCACATCAGTGACAGAGGCGGGGACACGGACCCTTTCTCCGTTGCCGAAGGGGTTTTTGGCCCATTTCCGATGTGTCGTTCTGTACTAGTGGTTCCGTCTTAAAGGAAAGCAACGGCGAAACTTGGAGTCAAGAAAGTGAAAGGGAGAGTGTCCGCTTGAGTAACGAAAACTTTGGTGAGAATCCAATGCCTGGAAAACCCAAGATTTTCTACGCTAGGTTCGTCCATGGTGGGGAGTCAGGGCATAAGATCAGACCGAAAGGTGTAATCAATGGAAAACACGTAAATATTCCTATACTACACCCTTGTTGGTACAGAGGGATGGAGGAGGCTAGGTTAGCCGAAAGTGCGACATGCATAAGGTGTGGCCATGGCACAGCGCCCGTGGGCGACCAGTATAACCGCGTCAGTGCGAGGCATGGGCGATGGGCGACGCATATCGAGGTGCTCGCGGTCACGACCAGTAGGGCAGGCGATCTCAAACGGTGGTGGTCGACGGCGTCCTTGTCATCGGCGATGAACAGCTCGAAGTCAGATTCATTATCTCGTTCATCAGGAACCTCGACAACGCGTAGCACAGCCGATGCACCGCGGCGGTACCGTGACAATCCGGGTCACGTTCCGTACCCAGGTTCTAATTGGTCGGCGACAACAGGTCAGCTGAGTTCTCGGGAGGGGGGGGGGTTACATTACATAAAATAAAATAAAATGGGAAGAATATTCGGATAAAAAATCTGATGCAGGGAGGCCTACAGTTAGAGCATCTCCAACAACTGCCCAAAAATGGAGTGGTGCCCCCAAAAACTGTTTTTTAGGGCACGAAGGGCAAAAAAACGCTGCTCCAACAGCTGCCTTATAGCTAAACCGTGCCCCAAAAAAATTTGGGGCTGCCCCAAAAATTTCAGTTGGTGATGCATATATGGTGAAAGGACAAGGATGTCGCCTAGAGGGGGGGTGAATAGGCGATTAAAACTTTTCCGTTTTAGGCTTGATAATTGCGGAATAAAACTAGGTGTTTAAATTAACAAGCCAACAACCTAAATATACTAGGCTTACCTATGTGCACCAACAACTTATGCTAAGCAACACAAGCAACAAGGTGATAGCAAACGAATACTTCAAACACAAAGGCTATCACAATGTAAAGTGCATGAGTAAAGAGCAAGAGACGAGGATGTATACCCGAGTTTCTCCTTTTTAGGGGAGTACGTCTCGTTGGAGAGGTGTGAGACCACCACATGAGGTTGGTCTCAATGCCACAACAGGCTCACATTCTCTCCGATGAACCGCACCACAAAGGATTAGTTCACCTTCCACTATCGGAAACCTTCAAGGCGGAATCCGGAGCCTTTACAACAATGATCCGGGGCACACACCCACAACTGAATTGGGGGCTCCCGAACAGCTACAATTGACCACAAGAGGTCTCAACCACCACAATGGCGTCTAAGGTCCAAAGATCCAAGAGTAACAAGCTCACAAACTTTCACTTCCACGAATCCTCGTGGAGAGCACAAACCGATGCACAAAAGCAATGGCAAGACCACAAGTGCTCAAATCCTTCACTCTCAAATCCCACCAAAAGCAACTAATGCTTATGGGGGGAGAAAAGAGGAAGAACAAAGAAGAACTCAACAAATGAAACTCCAAGATCTAGATCCAAATGGTTCCCCTCACTTAGAGGAGAGATGGATTGGTGAAAATATAGATCTAGATCTCCTCTCTCTTTTCCCTCAAAGATATGCAAGAATCATGGGAGGAATTGAGAGATGGGCAAGCTTTCCAAGGTCAACAATGGCAAGAGAGAGAGGGGAAAACGTGCTTGGCTGTAGGTTGAAGAGGGGGAGGGGTATTTATACCCCCTCCCTGAAATATAGCCGTTACAGCTACTAGGGGCGGAATATCCGGCCCCCTTTCAAAATATCCAGCCTAAAAATCCGGTTTTAACAGAGGCTTGCACTTCTCGCACCAGAAATCCTCAAACAAGCTTTTAGGGCCGGATTATCTGGCCCCCAAATCCGGATAATCCGGTTTTAACAGAGAGCTGCACACAGAGACAGCAAAACGAAAACTGCAAGAACTTTTTTATCCGGACTCCGATTTCGATGATCTTGGGCTCGTTGGAATCGTAACGAAGAGCTTTACAAGATCATGCAGAGAAACATCATATTCCATCATGTGAGGAGGAGACCAAATGAGGAAAGTTAAGACATCTCTATAAAAGACAAACCGGTAAAACCTCCAACATAAAAAACGCAACAAGATATGCATATGAAATCCGTTTTTGATGAACTAGAGCTTCGTATGCAGATGAACACAAGCTCTAAATTCTCACATGGATAAAAGCCAAATAAGAACCAAAAAGATGATATGCCAAATATGCAAAGGTTTGAGCTCTTCACAAAGATGCGATCAAGTTACTCACTTAAGAGCCCCTCTTGATAGTACGCCGTCTATCCTATAACCGGCCTTCCACACTAACACCAAGAGATCGGTAAAATAGAAACCCTATCAAGATCATACCTTTGCCTTGTGCATTCCACTTGAGCTAGATGATGCCGATCTTGACTCTCTCAAGTTGGAACACCTTTCTTGATTGTGCTTGCTAGCACATGCTTGATGAAGACTTCTCCAAATACTCGCACATACACCATTATGGGAGAGCCTCGCTTAGCTCCGTCTTCATGTATCCACTTGCACTTCATCTTCTTCTCTTGATATAGATGATGGCTTGGAGATAAACATGAATGTTCACTCAATCTTCTTTTCCCAGCCGTATTTGCAATAAGCTCAAAAATCTAGATGACCATTTGTGTGGATCACACCTTGAATATTACTTTGGTCATCACTTTACCTTCTTCTTTCAATCTTGATACCAACGCATGGTGTTCAAGCATTTCCAATGGACAGGCACTACAAGGATAGCTCAATGCAACCATTAGTTCATAGAGATTGTCATTAATTACAAAAACCACACATGAGGGCACATGCACTTTCATATGGGACACGCCCGGCCATGCCACAAATGCATTTCGGGCGCGCGGGCGCACCCCATCTGCCAGCGTGAAGTTTCCCCTTCTCCCTCCCGTGCGGCCGACCGTGACTTGCCGTCGTCGATTCCGCCGCCACCCACCGCCACCCCAAATTGATAGATCCACAGCCGCCTTCCCCACCCGCCATCGATTTTGGCCCGATTTACACTGCCGTCGCCCCACGCCGTGCTCGCCCCCGCGATGTGGTGGCGGCGCCCCAAGACTAAGGCCGGAGCCCGAAGCCCGGTAGCTCGTGGTTGCCGACGAGCAGCACCGGCTAAAGTGGTGTTCGGCTCCGGCCGTCCGGCCACTACGCCGTCGAGATCACGTGCGCCGGGATGCGCATGTGGCTCAGCACCTTCCCGTCGGCGGAGGAGGCCGCCCGTGTGTACGACACTGTGCCGTGGCGTTACGGCCGTCCGCGCTCGGATTTAAACTTCCCCAACATTGAGAGCGCCGAGCACACAAACATCGTCGCCCCGTATTTCTGTGTCGTCTCCCGTGCCGTCGAGGATGATGTCGGCCCAGTGAAATCCAGGGTGTGCTGGGCCTGTCCTCTACGGCCCTCGACACTTGATGGCCAATTTTCGTTAAGGACCAAGCCTACGGCTTGGAGAGCCTCGCGAGGCGAATTGCCTCGCGAGGGCTTTGGAGGCAGCAGAGGCCTGCAGAGGCCCTCTCACTGATGCCCCCTTTTCAAGGTGATCTCCCCTGGAGAGAGGTCAACGCCGAATCCTCTACAGGGCATCCAAGCCCTCGTGGGGATCGCTTCGCTGCAAAGCAACCTCTGCAGAGCGCACATGGGCTCTGCAGCGGCCGCAGAGTGACGCGCGCCTCTGCGCGTGGTGACGACGACGCCGCAGTTGCCATTTTGGTGATTAAAGGGGTCAACAAAGCTGTGCCATCCGCACCGGACTACAAGGATTTCCTCTTTGGTGATAAGGGGACCGGCCGGCGCTACGCTCCACGGCCAACGTCACCGTGGGCACCCCACGTTCCTCTGCGGCCCCAGCTGGCCGTCCTGCATGGACGGTGGTTACTCTGCCACAGGCATCAGCTTTACGCCCATGGACCGCGTCCATGGAGCCGGGCTGCGGTGCACCACGCTCTACCTTCTGCCGCCACGTGATAGCCCTTCCGTAGCGCAAGCGCAGGGAGGAGCCCGGGGCGCCTATAAAAGGAGGAGGAGCAGCACCGTAGCAAAGGATCGCATTCTCATTCCAGCATACCACTTACGCGCAAGGAAGAAGAAGACCACTGCTTCCCTTCCTGTGTACACCATTGCCAAAAGAGAGCCCTCGGCAAGCTCATTGTACTGTAACCTCTACAAGCAGTGCAATACAGACAAGCAGGAGTAGCGGTGTTACCTCCACACGAGGGCCGTGAACCTGGGTACGGGCTGGTGTTCATCTCTGTCGTGATGTCCCTCCTTGCTCGACGAGCACCGTCGCCGTGCAGGTTGAGGGTTGTTTGACCAACGTGTTCAGCCCCTTACACGAACTCTCTTCGTGAGCTTGACTATCCCTGTTTCGTGGGAGTCATTCTCCGACAATTGGCGCGCCAGGTAGGGGGCTGAGGCGCGTCTTCAACCTTCATCGACCTCTGCACCATGGCGGACACTCGCGCAGCTCGCGCCACCCGGCGGGCGTCAGGCAGGGCAACCACCGAGCCCGCTGCCAACACCACCAACCCTCGCGGCCGTCCCCGTGCCAGCCGCCACGGGGCGCAACACCGCTGAACCGCGTGTGGAGCACCCCGAGGACGACGACGGCCACCACGACGACCGCTTCGACGAAGACGTCGACCACGGGCACGGCGAGGACGCTGAGTCCTCGCATCCGTCCCAGCGCCACAGCGCCTCCACTCTTGGGCGTCCAGCGCCCAGCCCAAACACCGCGCTGCTCATGGCCGCGGAGCTCTTCCGCTACCGCCCCACAGCTGAGGCGCACGACAACTGGCTCGGCCGCCTCCAGCACCTCGTCGACATTGCGGCGGCACCGCGCGCAGCTCCGCGGCGTCGCGCTCTCTGGTGCACCACAACTCCGGACGCGCTGGAACCACCGCGCATGGCGCACCTCCGCCGCCGCCTCCGCCAGGTCCGCCTCCAGCTGCGGCGCACAAGGCCGCATCCCACGCGTCTTCGCCGCGCGATTGCCAAATCGTGCAGCGGACACCCCCAGACGCGCGGGTGGAAATGGAGCGCCAGAAGGACCTCCAGAAGCGCATCGTCGAGGAAATCGGCCAAGCAGGGCGACAGAACCGCCGTGCTCTTCAGGGTGGCATCGCCTCGTACGCCACAGGATGCGCGGCCTTCACCCGCAACCTGCGTCGCGTCGTCTGGCCACAGAAGTTCAGGCCTGACCTACCCAAGGGCTACGACGGCACGAACAACCCCATCGAGTTCTTGCAGCTCTACACCACCTCCATCCAAGCTGCGGGGGGAGACGACAAGGTCATGGCCAACTGGTTCTCCCACGCTCTCAAGGATTCCGCCTTGTCGTGGCTCCTGAACCTTCCCGAGGATTCCATTGACTCGTGGGAGGAGCTCTGCCAGCAGTTCGTTGCGAACTTCAAGGGCACGTACGAGCGCGCCCTCACCTACAACGACCTGCGAGCTGTGCGCCAGAAGCCTGGCGAGACCCTCCGCAGGTACATCCAGCGCTTCAGCCAAGTCCGCAACAAATCCCGAACATCCCGGACTCGCACGTCATTGCGGCCTTCAGAGAGGGCGTCACCAACCACAGGATGCTCGAGAAGCTCGGCATCCATGATACCCTCTCCTCCGTGGTGAAGCTCTTCGACATCGCAGACAAGTGCGCCAAGGCAGAAGAAGGGCTCCTCTTCGTCAAGGTGGGCTCGACAGACGACCCTGTCGAGGGATCCAAGACCCAGAAGAGGCGTGACGAGATAAAGCGCAAGCCTACCGCAGTCCTGGCAGCTGAACCCGACGCCAAGCATGTTCGCGAGGACTCCCCGAGGCTGGCGAGAAAAAGGTGGACAACCGCCCGTTCTGCATCTACCACAACAGGCGCGGCCATGCGACGGAGAACTGCTATGACCTCAAGCAGCTGAGCAAGAAGCGTGAGCAAGAAGAAGGCAGCGGTGGCCGCGGCAGAGGCCGTGGTTACCGCAAAGGTGGACGCAAGGGCAACTTCCAGAGGCCCAGGGAACTCAGGCGAATGCCGCCGAGAAAAACAACAATCTTCCCGACGAAGAGCCTGGAGGCTACCAGGCCCCAAGGGTGCCATGGCATGCATCCTCGGCGGATCCCAGGCGCCCAAGTCGAACAACCAGTTCAAGCAGTTCGCTCGCGAGCTCAACGCAGCGCTTCCCGGGGTCGAGACGTCCCGCCCCCTCAAGTGGTCCCAGTACACCATCGCCTTCGACGCCAAAGATCACCCCAAGTCTACCAAGACTGTGGGCACCCTCCCGTTGGTGTGCACCCCCACCATCAACAACATCGCCGTCGGCAAGACGCTCATTGATGGGGGTGCAGGCCTAAACGTCATCTCTGTCGAGACCTTCGAGACGCTTCAAGTGCCCTACGAGTGGCTCATGCCCTCCAGGCCCTTCACCGGGGTCACCAGCGGCTCAATCTCGCCTCTGGGGCAAGTGAGGCTCGCGGTCACTTTGGCACGCAGGAGAACTACCGCACCGAGCTAATTGACTTCGACGTCGCGCACATTGGCCTGCCCTACAACGCCATCCTCGGCTACCCCGCCCTCGCGAAGTTCATGGCCGTCACGCACCACGCCTACAACATGGTCAAGATCCCTGGCAGCGGTGGCACCATCACCATACGTGGTCACGTACAGGACGCCACGCGCGCTGTCGAGATCGCCTACAAGGCCGCTGCCATGGCATTCCCCGCTGACGAGGACATGGAGCCTCTCGAGAGGCCCAAGAAGAAGAAACAGCTGTTCACTCAAGAGCAAGCATCTACAAAGAAGGTGTCGCTGAGCACCAGCGGCTCGGGGGCTGAGGGCTCGGGGGCTAGCGTCACCATAGGCGCTGGCTTGCCTCCCAAATAGGAAAGCGCGCTCGTCGCCTTCCTTCGGGCAAATTCTGACATGTTCGCATGGACTCCGTCAGAAATGTCCGGTGTACCAAGGGAGGTGATCGAGCACCACTTAGCCGTGTGTCCAGACGCACGCCCTGTAAAGCAGAAAGCGCGGAAACAAGCCCCCGAGAAGCAAGCGTTCATCATCAAAGAAGTAGAGAAGCTGAAAGCAGCAGACATCATTCGAGAAGTTGCCCACCCCACTTGGCTCTCCAACGGTGTGGTTGTCCCAAAACCCAATGGAGGAGGCCGGCTCTGCATCGACTACACAGACGTAAACAAGGCCTGCCCCAAGGATCCATACCCCATGCCAAGGATAGACCAGATTGTGGACTCCACCGCCGGCTGTGATCTCCTCTGTTTCCTGGATGCCTTCTCAGGCTACCACCAGATCAAAATGGCCAAGGAAGACGAGGAGAAAACAGCATTTCTCACCCCTTGTGGTGTGTATTGCTACACTTGCATGCCCTTTGGCCTGAAAAATGCCGGCGCCACCTTCCAGAGGCTCATGAGGATCGCCTTGGGGGCTCAGATGGGAAGAAATGCAGAAGCTTATGTCGACGACATCGTGGTCAAGTCTCGCGAGGGAGACACTCTCTTGAAGGATCTCGAGGAAACCTTTGCCAGCCTGCGCAAGGTGAACATCAAGTTAAACCCCGCCAAGTGCGTCTTCGGGGTGCCTTCAGGCAAGCTCCTCGGGTTCCTCGTGTCCCACCGCGGCATAGAAGCAAACCCTGACAAGATCAAGGCTATAGAAGACATGCAGCCACCTCGCCGCCTCAAGGACATGCAGCGCCTAGCAGGATGCATGGCCAGCTTAGGCCGCTTCATCTCCAAGTTCGGCGAGAGAGCCTTGCCATTTTTCAAGATCATGAAGAAATCCGGCACCTTCAAGTGGACTCCAGAGGCCGACAAAGCATTTGAGGACTTGAAGAAATACTTGGCTAGCTCACCAGTCATGGTAGCCCCCAGGGCGGCGAGCATCTGAAGCTGTACCTAGCAGCCACTCCACAAACTGCAAGCGCCGTCCTGGTGGTGGAAAGAGAAGAGCCAGTTCTCCCCAAGAAAAGCACTGCCACACCAAGTCCAGAACCTCCCGACGAGGGAACAGTCTCTCCAGACCCAGTGCCAGACCCACAGCCTCAAGTCGAGTCCACCACGAGCACCCCTGCCGAGGCTCCTCCACAGGCAAACCTCGCCAAAGGTCCTGAGGAGCCTCTCGAGGGAGCCGACGCTGCCGCACCATCAACGACCCTCGTCGAGCATCCAGTCTACTTCGTCAGTACTGTACTGCGAGATGCTCGCGAGCGGTACCCAGTGCAGCAGAAGCTCCTCCTCGCGCTCTCATCGCCTCCAGGAAGCTGCGCCACTACTTCCAGGGCCACCCCATCACGGTGGTCACGTCCTTCCCCCTGGAGCAGATCCTGCGCAACCCCAACGCCACTGACCGCGTCGCAGGATGGAACATTGAGCTGCAACCATTCAACTTGCGCTTCGACACCACAAGAGTCATAAAAGGGAGAGCGCTGGCGGATTTCGTCGCCGAGTGGACAGACCCAACTCCTGAAGAGCCTCGCGAAGAAGAAACCGCGTCATCGGAGATACAATGCCAAGCCACTGGACCATGCACTTCGATGGAGCTTTCGCCTGCCGCAATGGTGGGGCTGGCGTTGTCTTAACCTCACCAAAAGGTGACAAGCTCTACTACGCCATCCAGCTGTGCTTCACAATAGACAAGATCTCCAACAACATCGCCGAGTACGAGGCCTCCTCGCCGGGCTCAGAGCCGCAATCGCCCTTGGCGTCAAGCACTTACTCATAAAGGGTGATTCCCAGCTCCTGGTTAACTTCTCCAACAAGAGCTACACGCCTAAAGACGACCACATGGCCGCCTACCTTGAAGAGGTCCGCAAGCTCGAGAAGCACTTCAGGGCATGGAGCTCATGCACATCCCGCGAAAGGAGAACCAGGAGGCAGATGACATCGCCAAGCGAGCATCTTCAGGGCCTACTGCGAGAGCCTTGGCACCAAGCTCTGCTTCGCCTCGGTGGCTCACCCACAGAGCAACGGCTAAGCCGAGCGAGCAAATGCTGAGGTCCTCAAGGGCCTCAAGACAAGAAGCTTCAATCGCCTGAAGGGCTACGGCAAGGGCTGGATAGACGAACTCCCGTCCGTGCACTGGTCCATCCGCATGAACCCCACGAAGCCCACTGGTGAGACGCCATTTGCCCTCATGTATGGAGCTGAAGCAGTCCTCACCACAGAGATCAAGCATGGATCCGCACGGGTCCTTGCCTTCAACGAGGACGATCAAGCAGACCTCCACAACGACGACCTGCTGCTCCTTGACGGGTTGCGCCGCCGTGCCGCCCTCAGGCAGCCAAGTACCAGCAAGACCTGCGACGCTACCACAGCCGCCACATACGTCCACGAACTCTCGAGACAGGCGACCTCGTCCTCAGGAGAATCCTCTCTAGGGAAGGTTTCCACAAGCTCTCGCCCATGTGGGAAGGCCCCTACAGGGTCTCACACATCGCCAGGCCCGGCGCGGTACGCCTCGAAACGGAGGACGGCATCCCGGTCAAGAATCCATGGAACATCGCGCATCTACGCAAGTTCTACCCGTGATCATAGTCACGCCAGACATTTTTTGTCTCTAGAGGGAAGCACACAACTTCACCTCCAAGCTTCACAAAAGCTTCTCCTCCGAGGGCCAGCCCCTCTGAGCTCTCCTGATAACGTGCCGCCGCAGGCCGTGAAGAGTCTCAGCCACTGAATGTGGTCCCCATGCCTCGACATGGAAAACTTTATCTTGGTAACACCAAGTGTAATGAACCAATTACACTTTCTCAATGAAACATTGCGCTGAGGCGCCGCTATGTAATATTTTGATGGTGAGTTTTTACCTTTCATCATCTTAGTTCATTTCGCGCTCATATTCTTCCCCATGCGCACCTCGCCAGCGGGGCTGAGTACGGTGACTGTGCCTCAAGAGCACCCCAACAGCACCGCAAAATCCAAAGGATCCGAGCTCTAACACGTGAGCACGCTCTCACGCCTGTTACCTCCTCAAAGAGCTCTGGCCCATGGGCTTGCTCCCAAACACGCCACCTCAAAAGGACCTTGGTACTTACTCTCCTCACGAGATACTCATGAGGAAGCCTATAAGCGCGCATGAGTGTTTACTACCATGTGCCTGCTTTGGGTTTGCCTCTCTAACTAATACAGGGAACAAGAGTCCTCCCAAAGGTCGAGAAGTCACGCTCTGACCTCTAGAGGGAAGCGCACCATCAGGGAAACCAACGCCCCACCAGGGAAGCCAATGCCCTCTACGAGGCCAAAGTCTCGCCAAGCTAAGTCTAGCGCCCGCGCCCCAGGAGTTTTTTCCTCCCTCTCACGAGAACCTGTCGTCCCTCGAGCGGGTTTTTTTCTCTCTCACACTCCATGGACTGCTTGTGCGTCAAAGGGGGGCCCTCGGGCACCGCGACTCGAGAGCCCTTACCTCTCCAAGCCTTAAACACCCCCGGCCTTGCCGAGTCACGCTCCGGCATACCGCAGCGGCGGTGTCATAGCGCAAAGAGATGGGTCCTGACGACGTAGAGCGAAGAAAGACATGGAACAGGGATAAAAGGCCCATCGAGGGGCACACACACACATAATAGCGCACAATCAAAGTGTCTTACAAGCCAGAATGGTTTAAAACAAGTCTTAAAGCAAAGATAATTGCGCCTCAAGCGCGTCTGGTTGCAGGAGCGGCCTAGGCAGGGGCATCACCGTCATGATCCTCCTCAGCCTCCTCTTCAGCCACGGCTTCAGCACCTTCCTCCTCCTCAGCGGCCTGCTCCGTCTCGACCCTCTTGAAGCGGTCGACGTAGTCGTTGACCTCCTCCCGAACCAGGTTGGAGAGATCCAGAGCTTGGTCCGCCTCGACAGGCTCGGTCACCGACTCGAAGTCGAAGCTGGGGTAAAGGCGCTAGAGGTTGGCGAAGACGCGGTCGATCGCCACCGTCAGGAGCTTACGACACTCTTCATCAACGACGTCGCCAAGCTCCGCCACAGGGCCCTCGAGCGCGGTGAAGAGCTGATCGAAGTAGGCGAGGTATGAGGCGGCGTCAGCGTTCCCATGAACGGGAACCGCAGGGGCATCCACTCCTAGCTGCCCCGCGAGAGTGTTCCCCCGGGTCACCATGGACTTGAACATGCGCACCCGCTGCTGCGTCAAGACCCGCGCCGCCTGCACGCTGTGCTCAGCCTCTACAGCACGCTCCACAGCAGGGCCCACCTGCGCGTTCAGCTCCTTCATATCAGCCATCAGGGAGGCGAGGTCTTGATCTGCACGTTCGCGAGCCTCTTCCGTGCGGCGACGACCATCTCTGGCGCGCCTCAACTGGGAGTTCAGGTTGGCGTTTTGATGCTCCAGCTGAACGATGCGGGCATTGTCATCTGCACGCTTCTTCTTGAAGCGGTCCTCCTGCTTCTTGAATTTCCCGGCATAATCTTCGGCGACGGCAGCGCGGTATTCTTTCTGCTTGGCGGCGGCATCCTTCTCAGCCTCTTCCTTCCTCGCGGCGAGTTTTCGGTTGGACTTCTCTACAAGCTTTTTGTGCCTGGCCACCTCCTCACCATGCTTGCCTATGGCCTCGGCCAGATTGCCCTCCCGCGCCTCAAGACCTGCACGCTGCGTGGACAGCTCCCTGTCAGCCTGCAGTTGCTGCTCCTCGCGCTTGAGCACCTCCGCCTCGCGCGCCGCCAGTGCTTGCTCACGGGCATCCAAAGACACGCGGTGTTGGTCCAAAGACTTTCGCGTAGCCTCCGACTCCGCAGCGAATTTCCCCTCGCGGTCAGCGAGCTCTTGGCGCTGAGCGGCAAGCGTGGTCTCAAGGGCCGCGCGCTCTGAGGCTGCATCTTGGCGCTCCACCACGGCCGCCTCGCGATCTTCTGCAGCGGCCTGGCGCTCTGCCTGGAGTGGCTCCAGGGTCTCTTGGGCCTCGCGCACCGCGCTCTCGTGGACTTCCTTGGCGAAGCGCAGCGCCTCCTCTCGCTGCGCCTGCATGGCCTCGTTGTCGTGGCGACGGTGCTCCACGATCTCAAAGAAGCGGGTCCAGGCCTTCTCAAGTTCATCATACTCTCTGGCGAGCTCGGCCTCCTCGAGAGCAAGTTGGGCCTCCAGCCCGTCCAGTGCACCCCTCGCCAGGCGGAAGGTAGAGCTGCGGCGAGCGCCGCTCCAGCTCCTGCCGCCCAGGATCAGAGCCCGCGAACTCCCATGAGACATGGAGGCTCCCCCGTATGCACCAGACTCAAGGATGGGGTCTCCGAGCTTGAGCCCGGGTCGACCCTGGCCTGGGGGCTGTGAAGCGAGCCCTCTCCGTCATTAGGGCCATGGGCTCCAGCACCGTCGTCTTCCATCGGCGCCTCCTCTCGAGCTTCAGAGGCTGGGGAAGACTGCCCAGCCACCGTGAGGTCCGCCGCCGCCGTGCCCGCTGCGGCCTCAGAAGAAGCCGCCGCCCCCTCAGCATCTGCATTAGGCGGGGGTGGTGGAGGAACATTTTTCTCCGCCTCAGCATCTGTACCTTGGGGCAGAGGAGGAATGTTCTCCCCCATCTCGACGTCGGCGCCTCTCCTCGCCGGCGAGCCGCTCCCCGCCTCCTCCGTGGCGACCTCCTCTTGCTGCTCTGGTGGAGTGACAGGGCGTGGCGGTGTTGGCGTCCGCACCACCGCTTCCTCCTCGGGGCGCACCTCCGCGGTAGAGGATGAAGCAGCCGCCCCGGTCAGAGGTGCAACCACCACAGGCCCTGTAGCCTCTTCCACCACGGGCCCTGTAGCCTCTTCCGACACAGGCTTCGTGGCCTCCTCCACGACCGGCTCCGTGGCCTCAGTCACCACGGGCTTAGCAGCCTCTTCAGCTGAGGGCTCCACAGGCCCCTCGACGGTTGCCGAGGCAAGGCCCCGCACCTCCGCGCCTTGCGGAGCCTCCGGCGTTTTGCCGTCACCAAATCCCTGACAAACAAGCAAGAAAGGCCTTCAAGAGGGGAGCGAGAAAATTCTCGAAAGATGTGAAAACAGGGACCAATACTTTCCCAAATGTCTTGGCGCGGGAGTCAACCAACACCGTGGTGGACGACCGCCACGACCTCGACGATGCGGCCCCAGAGCCGGACCCCTCAGGAGCAGTCTCAGCTTTCCTCTTGAGAGGGGTGCCCACTGGGCTCTTGGCGGCCCTGTCGTGGAAAGCATTGGAGCGGGGGTCGCAGCGTCCCGCTGCGGCCTCCTCATTGCTATCTTCCTCCCCCTCCGCGACCTGGCGCGAAGGGGCCACAAGGAAATCCTCGTCCCCGCTGGACGAAATCTCCAGAACTTCTCCCAGATCGCGTCAGATGCGACGGGTGACTCCGTGGCCCAGTCCTCTTCCACCACGGGCGCCGCGGCCTCCTTCTTCTCCTCCCCTGCCAGGCCCTGAGGGGTGAACTCCGGCATCAGCTCCAGGATCGCGAGGCGCTTCTTCGGAGTAATCTGATGGAGGGGCCTCGCGAGCTCACTGCGCGGCACTGGAACCTCCGGGGCGGTGAAGAGGATGCCCATAATGGAAGCAATGACGTCGGGGGTGTGGGAGCTGCAATGCAGCCGCGTCGGGTCCGCCGGGCCTGAGTACATCCACATCGGCTTCGTGTGCTTCTAGAGAGGAGCAATACGGCGCCTCACGAAGTCTTCAGCAACCATCTGCCCCGTGAGGCCAGCTTCGCGGACGAGCTTCATGCGTGCGACCAAGTCAGCAATCTTCGGGCTTTGGAAGGTTGCACTTGACCAGTTCGAGTTCTTCAGCGGCGGCGCCTCAGGGACGTCGAAGAAGGAGTTCTGCGTCTTGGCGTCCACGAGGAACCACCGCTGGCGGAAATCGTCCACCTTCTTTGTCACCCGTGTGACGGGTTTGTCGCCATCCCAGGACATGGGGATGTAGATGCCTCCCATCCCATCCGCGATGCGGAAGGACACACAACCTGACCGCTCGCCAGGCGCCGTGGAGCGGAGCGCGTAGAAGCTCCGGAAGAAGGCCACGGAAGGCATCACCCCCAGATACGCCTCGCAAAGATATGCGAAAATGGCGAGGATCAAGATGGAGTTGGGGTGCAGATGCAGAAGTTGGATCTGATAGAAGGCCAGAACCTCCTCCAGGAAGGGGAAAATGGCGACACCAGACCAGCAAAAACGGTCTGGAAGAAAATGGGATACAGCCCCGCCGCGAGCTTGCCAAAGTGTGCCGCCTTGAGAACAGTGGCACCGTGCTCGTTGTTGTTGCCTGCGGCCATCAGCCGGATCTTGTCCAGCGCCTCCGCCGTGTGGATGCGAGTCCCCACCAGCGTCGGCGCGAACTCGTCCTCCTGCTGCGCCTCGGCCGGTACGTTCGCCATTGCCACCTTGTCCTTCTTAGGACCCATGGTCGAAGAAAGAAGGGCGGTGGAGAAGCTCGGTGAAGGAGGAGGAGCGCCGGAGACACAGAAGCGCAGAAGTCAAGAGCGAGGAGACGGGCGCGCAAACGATGCAGTAACTGCTGCCTGAACCGGCGCTGCAGGCTTTATTCCCCTCAGAGCAGTTACCGAGACGTGGTGGGTCCCCCCACTACGCCCATCATCTCCGAGGAGAACGTGTCGTCGCGGCGTAACTGCCCTACACGTGTCTCAGGCCGGCCGGACACTTTGGGCCCATGACGATTCGCCTGCGTCCATTGGACTACATCGTGCCCATCATGGGCCCAGGGAATACTGTCGGCCCAGTGAAATCCAGGGTGTGCTGGGCCTGTCCTCTACGGCCCTCGACACTTGATGGCCAATTTTCGTTAAGGACCAAGCCTACGGCTTGGAGAGCCTCGCGAGGCGAATCGCCTCGCGAGGGCTTTGGAGGCAGCAGAGGCCTGCGGAGGCCCTCTTCACTGCTGCCCCCTCTTCAAGGTGATCTCCCCTGGAGAGAGGTCAACGCCGAATCCTCTACAGGGCATCCAAGCCCTCGTGGGGACCGCTTCGCTGCAAAGCAACCTCTGCAGAGCGCACATGGGCTCTGCAGCGGCCGCAGAGTGACGCGCGCCTCTGCGCGTGGTGACGACGACGCCGCAGTTGCCATTTTGGTGATTAAAGGGGTCAACAAAGCTGTGCCTTCCGCACCGGACTACAAGGATTTCCTCTTTGGTGATAAGGGGACCGACCGGCGCTACGCTCCACGGCCGACGTCACCGTGGGTACCCCCACGTTCCTCTGCGGCCCCAGCTGGCCGTCCTGCATGGACGGTGGTTACTCTGCCACAGGCATTAGCTTTACGCCCATGGACCGTGTCCATGGATAGCCGGGCTGCGTGCACCACGCTCTACCTTCTGCCGCCACGTGATAGCCCTTCCGTAGCGCAAGCGCAGGGAGGAAGCCCGGGGCGCCTATAAAAGGAGGAGGAGCAGCACCGTAGCAAAGGATTGCATTCTCATTCCAGCATAACCACTTACGCGCAAGGAAGAAGAAGACCACTGCTTCCCTTCCTCGTGTACACCATTGCCAAAAGAGAGCCCTCGGCAAGCTCATTGTACTGTAACCTCTACAAGCAGTGCAATACAGACAAGCAGGAGTAGCGGTGTTACCTCCACACGAGGGCCGTGAACCTGGGTACGGGCTGGTGTTCATCTCTGCCGTGATGTCCCTCCTCTTGCTCGACGAGCACCGTCGTCGTGCAGGTTGAGGGTTGTTTGACCAACGTGTTCAGCCCCTTACACGAACTCTCTTCGTGAGCTTGACTATCCCTGTTTCGTGGGAGTCATTCTCCGACAGATGAAGACCGCAAAGCATTGCGTCAGATTAGGGAGGTGCAGACCGCTGCGGCAATGATGGAGAGGTACCGGCAGGAGAATCTCGACCTCGTTGCGGCGGAGTACGAGTTTTGGGCGAGCTGGGCGCGAAGAAGATAAAGACAGAGGAGGCAGGCCCCTCTACGCCCGCTGGACCATCGACTCCGTGATCAATATCAAAGATTCCGACGAGTGGTTGGGTTTTTCGTCGAATTTTTTCTCGGACGATGAGTCCGGTGTCGACTGGAAGCTGCTGCGGGATGAGCGTCCATAGATGTTTGTAGTTCAAATTTCCCTGGTTTTAGTTTAAAATTCCGTGTTCGTAGTTTAAATTTATGTGGTCGTAGTTTGAATTATGTATGAATATATGGTTTCTAGATTCAAATAAGTTTAAATATGATCTAGTTTATATGAATTTGAACTTGTCTTTGTGCCCTATTTTAGGGCAGCTGCAATGGCAGCCGTTTTTGCCGTGCCCTAAAATAGGGCAGCTAAAATGGCAGAAATATTTCTCGTGCCCTAAAACTTACAAAACTGAGAAAAGTGGTGCCCCAAAACCACTTTTTGGACCCTAAAATGGGGTTGCTATTGGAGATGCTCTTAGACACGAACAGGTCCCAATTCCTAACTTACTTAGGCCTATCTCGTTAGTTGTCAAAGATAAAAAAAACTTAGGCCCATGAGCCTATCTCCTTGGTAAAAAAAACTTAAGTCATAATCTCCGTTCAAAGTACCGAACCCCAACTTTGATCAGACTCCGCTCTCCAAATACTCCGAGCCGCCGGCCAAGGGTTTGATCCTCGTTCCAATATAATTCGCCAACAACCTGCAGTCCTGCAGCCCCGAAACCCTATACATCGCATTGCGCGATCACGAACGATGATGGCAGCGGAGCCAGCCACGCTACCCGTCGACGTCCTCGCGGAGGTCCTCCGACGCCTCGCGCCGCTCGTCCTGGCCGCTTCCCGGCGGGTATGCAGGGCGTGGCGCGACACCGTCGACGCCCGTCTGCGCGGCCACCTGCTCTCGCGCTCGGTGCGCGGGATCTTCATCAACTACAGCGTGTATAGCTTCTCGGAGTTCTTCTACCGCCCCTCGACGGAGCCGGCGATCTGCGGAGGGCTCGACTTCCTGGCCGCCGACGGCGTCAGGGTCGTTGTCGGCCTAGTGGAAACCAGGTACCACGGGCCGGCCTGCCACAGCCCTCGACACTTCGCAGAAGATTCTGCTAAGGACCAGGCGCCCCAGCCTGGTAAGCCTCGCGAGAGACATTTCCCTCGCGAGGGCCTCTCCTATCGAGAATATCGCTAAGTCCTGGCGCACGTCAGTGCCTCCCTCGCGAGGCCCCCCTCGCGAGGCGTCCAGAACTCGAAGGCCTTGGCGAGGCAACACAGCCCTCGCGAGGTTCCTTCGGGTGAAAGCAAGCTCTGTCTCCACGACAGAGCGCACATGGCCTCTGCGCTCGACGCAGAGTGACGCGCGCGCCTGCGCGCAGTGACGACCACGCCACAGTTGCCATTCTGGTGATTAAAGCGGGCAACAAAGCTACACCAAGCAAAGGAGGCTACAAGGCTTGCCATTCCGGTGATAAGGGGACCGTTGGCCGCTACGCTCCAAGCCGACGTCACCGTGGGGCATCCCACGGGCCTGTCCAGCGCCAGCCCACCGTCCTGGACGGATGATGGCTTTTCCTGCCAAGAGGACGACGCTCCCTGCCATGGACCGAGTCCATGTGCAGCCCCGTGACCATGCACTGTCCTCCTCCTTCGTCGCCATGTGGTAGCCCTTCCCGCCTAGATGAATTGGGGGAAGAGGCCCGAGGCATCTATATAAGGAGGCAGTGTACGACCGAGAGAGGGATTCCGATCGATTCCATTTCCACTCCACTGCCAGGGAGAAGACGAAGCTCCTTCCACCATAGTTCCTCCTTAGCAAAGCTTGAGCTTCGGCATAGCTCTTTGTATTGTAACCTCCACAAGCAGTGCAATACAACCAAGCAGGAGTAGGGTCTTAGGCCGCACGGTGGCCCGAACCTGGGTAGCGGCTCGTGTTTACTCTCTACCGTGATGTCCCTCACCGAGCTCGACGAGCACCATTGCCGAGGTAGTTGAGGGTTGTTTGATAGCGTGTTCAGCCCCCTTTCGATTCCTGGCTTCAGTGAGACACATCCCTAGTTCCTGGGACTAGTCTCCGACATTTGGCGCGCCAGGTAGGGGCTGAGGCGCGTCTTCAACCTCTCCTCCGCCATGGCCGAGACACGTGCTGAGCGTCTCGCTCGCCGGACGTCAGGCAGGGCCGACACCGAGCCCGTCGTCAACCGCAACCCGCGCGGCCGCCCGCGCGCCAGCCACGCTCCAAAGCGCAACGCCGGCCCTGAGCCCCGCGTCGAGCACCCAGAAGACCAGGACGGCGACGGCGACGAGGAAGCTTCCTCCCTGCATCCTTCCAGGAGCCAGGGCACCTCTACGCAGAGCCGGGTGGTGCCCAGCCAAGCGCTGCGCTGCTCATGTTACAGGAGCTACTGCGCTACCGCCCCACGCAGGCGGGCCACGATGGCTGGCTCGACCGCGTCACCGAGCTCGTCAACGCCGCTGCTGTGCCCGCTCCAACGCCCTCTCGCTCGCTGGTGCACCACTCCGGGCTCGCAGGGAACATAGCGCACGGCGCTCCTCCTCCTCCTCCGCCTCCACCTCTGCCACCTCCTCCGGCCGGAGGACCGGCTGGGAACAACCGCGCCGCGTCGCACGCTTCTTCGCCGCATGACTGCATGATCGTGCAGCGGGCGCCAGAGGACGCGCGCGTGGAGATCGAGCGCCAGCGGGACCGCCACAACCACGCCGTCCAGGACGTCGCCTCCGCAGGATGCCAGAACCGCCTCACGCTCGCCGACAGCGTCACGACGTACGCCACGGACTGCACCGTGTTCACCCGTAGCCTGCGTCGCGTTGTCTGGCCAGGGAGGTTCAAGCCGGACCTTCCTCCGCGCTACGACGGCAAGACCAACCCCCTGGAATTTTTGCAGCTCTACACTGTGGCCATCCAGGCCGCAGGCGGCGACGACAAGGTGATGGCCAACTGGTTCCCCATGGCCCTCAAGGACGCAGCGCTCTCGTAGCTCATGAACCTCCCCGAGAACACCATCAACACATGGGAGGAGCTCTGCAAGTGCTTCGTGGCAAACTTCAAGAGAACGTATGAGCGTGGTCTCACCTACAACGACCTCCGCGCTGTGTGCCAGAGGCCTGGCGAGACTCTCTGCACATACATCCAGCGCTTCAGCCAAATCCGCAACAAGATCCCGAACACCCCCGACACGAAGGTCATTTCTGCCTTCGGAGTGGGCGTCACGGACGTCAGGATGTGCGAGAAGCTCGGCATCCACGAAAACCTCACCTCTGTGTTAAAGCTCTTCGACTTGGCGGACAAGTGCGCCAAGGCTAAAGAGGGACGCCTCTTCATCAAGCAAGAGCCGGAGGAAGAGCCTCCTGAGGGATCCAAGCCCAAGAAGAAGGCTGGCGAGAAGCGCAAGACCACAGCTGTCCTCGCGGCAGAGCCTGACGCCAAGCAAAACGCGCTGCCACCCCAGCGGCTCGGGGGCTAGCGTCACCATAGGCGCTGGCTTGCCTACCAAATAGGAAGGCGCGCTCAGTCGCGGTAGGCGTTTTTGTCTCAAGAGAGAGGCATGCACCATCACATCCCCGGCATGGCGGCCTTTCCCTCCCGAGGGGCATGGCGGCCTTTCCCTCCCGGGGGCTACATCATCTGAGCTCTCTCTACAACGCGTCGCCACGGGCCGCGAGAAGCCTCAGCCACTCCGTGTGGAACCCCATGCTCAGACATGGCGGCCTTTCCCTCCCGGGGGCTAAATCATCTGAGCTCTCTCTACAACGCGTCGCCAAGGGCCGCGAGAAGCCTCAGCCACTCCGTGTGGAACCCCATGCCCAGACATGGCGGAACTCATCTTGGCCACGCCAAGTGTAATGAGCAATTTCATCGCACCATGAACCTATGGGCCTTAGCGCCGTTATGTAATATTGCCGCGATAAGCATTCGATTTCTGCCATCATTCACGCTCATACTTATCCCCATGCGTATCTCACGAGCGGGGGCTGAGCACGGTGCCTGTGCCTCGGGAGCATCCCAGCAGCATCGCCAAACCCAAAGGATCCGAGCTCTGAACTCATGGGCCTGCTCCCATGCACGTCACCTCACCAAGGACCTTGGTGCTTACCCTCCTCGAGAGCTGAGCACGATGCCTGTGCCTCGGGAGCATCCCAGCAGCATCGCAAAACCCAAAGGATCCGAGCTCTGAACTCATGGGCCTGCTCCCATGCACGTCACCTCACCAAGGACCTTGGTGCTTACTCT
This sequence comes from Poa pratensis, assembly GCA_947311845.1. Lineage (NCBI taxonomy): Eukaryota > Viridiplantae > Streptophyta > Magnoliopsida > Poales > Poaceae > Poa > Poa pratensis. The sequence goes on along the minus strand of CAMZMU010000036.1, from coordinate 65,499,690 downwards.
CCTCGCGAGACACACATGAGGAAACCTATGAGCGCGCATGAGTTGTACAAACGTGCATTGCTTGTGGGTCTGCCTACTTGTCCAACGCAGGAAGCACGACGCATACTACAAGACTGCGAGACTCCTAGGTCAGCCCCAGGCAACCTCGAGAGAAAAAAACGCTTCGCCAGGGAACACGACGCCCTCTACAAGACGAACGTCTCACAAAAGCTAAGTCTAAAACTGGTTAAATTTCCCCTCGCCAGTGTTTTCGCCTCTCGAGCTCCCTTTTCTCTCTTACGCCTCAGGGGCTGCTTGCACGTCAAAGGGGGGCTCCCGAGCACCGCGCCTCGAGAGCCCTTACCTCTCCAAGCCTCACGCACCCCCCGGCCTTGTTATCGAGCCCTGACTCTGACATACCGAGCGGCGGTGTCATTGCGCTGGAAGTAGGGTCCTGACGACGTAGAGCGAAAAGACATGAAAAAGAGATAAAAGGCCTCCCGAGGGGCACACGCTTGCACAAAATATGGTTCTTACAAATCATTACAAACGAAATGGCAAATCCTAAGATAAATCGTGCCCCAAGCACGCCATGCCACAGGAGCAGCTCAAGCCGCAGGGCCGTCGTCGTCCTCGCTGTCGGCAGCTTTGTCGTCCTCCTCCTCAGCGCCTTCCTCGCCATCGCCTTCTTGGGTCAGGTCCTGCTCGACCTCAACCCTCTTAAAGCACTGGACGAACCTCTCCACGTCCTCCCACACCGCGGCGTTCAGCTCCACGGCACGCCTCTGCTCGACGGGCTCCGTCACGGTCTTGAAGTCGAGGCCAGGATGGAGGCGTGCGAGGTTGGCGAAGACGCAACCAACCGCGACGCTAAGAAGCTTGCGGCTCTCCGTGTCGACAAGGTCGTCGAGGCTCGTCACGGCCCCTTCAAGGTTGGTGAGGAGCCGCTCGAAGAAGCCAAGGTACGTGGCGGCGTCAGCATTCCCCTCGACAGAGAACTGGGGAGTCTCGGCCCCCAAGCGGTCCACAACAGCCCGCGCGCGGATCACCAGGGAGTGGAACATACGCTCTCGCTGGCGCGTCAAGAGCCGCGCAGCCTGCGCGCTGTCCCGAGCCTCCTCGACAAGGTGCGCAACGGGCGCCACCTGCTGATGGACCTCGTTCAGATCCTCCGCCAGGGAAGCGAGGTCCTGCTCCGCGCGGGCCTGGGTGTCCTTGGCGCTCTGAAGACGTGAAGCCAGCCGCTTCCCCTCCTTCTCGAGCTCCACAATGCGGGCGTTGAGCTCGTCGCGTTTCCCTTTGAAGCGCTCCTCCTGGCGCTGGGCTTTCTGCACGAACCCCTGGGAGCAGCGGTCGCGGAAGAGCTTCATTTTGGCCTCGGACTCCTCCGCTATCTTCTCCTCCTTCGAGCGGAGCTTGGCGTTGGCCCTCTCGAGGCGATCCTTGTAGCTGGCCTAGTCCTGGGCCACCTTGCTCTCGCGGGCCTCCAGGCTCTCCCGCTGCGCAGACTGGTCCCTCTCGACCTGTTCAGCCTGCTCCTCACGCTTGCGCAGCTCAACCTCGCGGAGAGAGAGGTCTTCCCCGCGCTGCACCAACAACTCCTCACGGATGCGCAGGTCCTCGCGGAACTTCTCCAGGCTCGTCCTCATGGACTCGGAGTCCGTAATGATCTTCTCCTCGCGGGTCGTGAACTCTTGGTGCTTGGTGGCGATCTCCGCCTCGAGAGCCTCGCGTCCAGCCGAGACAGCCTCGCGCTCGGCCTTGAGCTGCCCGAGAGTCTCCTCGGCCTCGCAGACCACGCTGGCGCGGACCTCCTCAGCGAAGCGCCTCGCCTCCTCACGCCGCGCCTGGGCCGCCGCGTCCTCCTGACGGCAGCGGTCTACGGTCTCACGAAGGTGAGTCCAAGCCCGCGCGAGGTCGGCGCGTTCCCCCACCTCGGCGAGCTCCTCCTCGACGTACTGGGCCTCAAGCCCGTCGATCGCCTCCCTCGCCAAGCGAAAAACGGAGCCGCGGCGAGCTGCGCTCTGGCGTCGGCCCTGCAGAACCAGGGCCAACGCGTCGCCAAGGGGCCCGGAGGCCTCGATGCTCGCTGAGGGCCCCGGAGCACGTTGCCTTGGGCTTGGGGTGGACTTAGGTCGCGCCTGGGGGCTCTGACGAGAGCCTTCTCCCTCTTCCGCGCCGGCGGCCTCTCGGGGGCCCGAAGTGTTTTCGTCGTGGGCCTCGGTGTCCTTCCGCCCGTGGAGCACGTCTTGCTGATCGTCAGGGGCAGGATCGGCCTGTCCCGCCATGGCCGCCCCCGCAGCGGCCTCGGAGTCCGCCGCTGCTGCCTCAGGGCCGCGCAGGAGAAGCATCGGGCCGCGCAGGCGACGGTATCGTCGCCTCAGTTTCCCCCTTCTCGCGGCGCTCGCCCGCAGGAGGAGGGGAGGCCACAGCCTCATGATGTGGCCCCCAGCTGTGGGCACTGCAGGCGCCGCTGCAGCTCCAGAGCTCTCTCCGACCTTCTGGAGTCTGCGTCGCTTCGTCCCTGCGGGGAGCCTGGCGAGAAAAGCAAGATCCCTCAAGAGGGGCACTCAAGAACGCATCTTAGAAAGAAAGGAAATGCGAGACTTACTCAGCGGTGTCTATCCACCTTTTCGTCGTCCGCCGCGGCTGCGGGGCGCTCATCTCCGCCTCCTTTGGAACCCTGGCAGGCCTGTCGTGGCTCGCCTTGGTGCGGGGCTCGCGGCGGCCTAACAAGGCCTCCTCGTCGTCGCTCTCCTCCTCCTCCTCCTCGGTGCGTCGCGAGGGGACGACGAGGTACGGGTCATCACTGCCTAAGGAGACCTCGTGGATCTCCGCCTCAGGCTGTGCGTCCCTCGAGGAGCTCGTATTCCCCACCGAGGATTTGGGGCCCCCGAGGCGCCATCAACGTCCGCGTCTGACATCACGGGCGTCTCCGTCGTCTCCTCCTCGCCATCGGCCGGCGCCGCCTGTGACGCCGACTCCGGGTTGCTGCGGGGCCCAACCTGCCCCTCGGGCATCAAGCCCACTGGTCAAATTTGGGCATCGCCTCCACGAATTCGAGTCGATCGCGAACTTGTGGAGCGGTTCCGCAAAGTGAGATTTCGGCCTGGGGATGGACGGAGAGGTGAAGAGGATCTCCATGATGCCGTCCAGCTCTGCCTTCTGGAAGTTGGCAGGACTCAGGCGCATCTCGTCCGTCGGGCCAGAGTACATCCACATCGGCTCCGAGTGTGCCTGGAGCGGAGTGATGCGGCACCTCACGAAGTCCTTGGCCACCATCTGGCCAGTGAGGCCAGCCTCGCGAACCTCCGCCAGGCGCTGGACCACGCTGCCAAGTGTTGGGCCCTCGAGAGGCTCACTCGCCCAGCATCTCCTCTTCGTCGGGGGCGCATCGGGCATCTCGAAGAAGGGACTCGCTCTCCCGGCATCCACGAAGAACCACCGCTTGCGGAAATCCTCCACCTTCTTCGACACATTGGAGAGAGCGACCTGGCCGGTCCATGCGATGGGGATGTAGATGCTGCCCATGCTGTCAGTGATGCGGAAGGAGACGCACCCCGTCCGCTCGTTGCTCGCCGTGAACCGGAGCGCGTAGAAGCTGCGGAAGAGGGCCACCGAGGGCCTAACCCCAATATATGCCTCGCAGAAGTAGGCAAAGATGGAGAGGATGAGGATGGAGTTGGGATGAAGGTGGAGAATCTGGATCTGGTAGAACTCCAGGATCGCCAGGAAGAAGTCAGAGAAGGGAGGCACGAGCCCGGCGAAGAGGGTGTGAAGGAAGATGGGGTAGAAACCAGCACCAAGTGTGCCGGGGACGCACGCCGGCTTGAGCACCGTCGCACCCAACTCGTTGGTCTTGGAGGCCGCCATGTGGCGCACCTTGTCCAGCTGCGCCTCCGAGAGACACGGTATCCCACCAGCGCCGGCTTGAGGAGTCCGTCCTGCTTCATCGCTGCAGGCTCGCTCTCCTGCACCACCGCCTTGCCCTTCCAGGAGCCTGCGGCTTTCTTGGGCGACATCGCAGCCGTGATTCGGAGAAGAAGAAGCTTGGAGCTGATGCGTGCTCTGGGAAGGAGGAGGCGAAGGAGTAATGAGCAGAATAATGACGTTCGCACCGAGCTCTCAGGCTTTATAGCCTCAGCGAGCTGTTTCCCAAACGTGGTGGACCCCACCACTACGCCCGTTACCGTCGAGGAGATCGTGGCTTCGTGGGCGGCCGTTGCTCGCCACGTGTCTCGGACCAGGCAGGTTTTTTGGGGCCCACGACGCTTCGCCTGCGTCCACGGGACTCCAGCGTGCCCATCGCGGGCCCGGGGGCTACTGTCGGCCCAGTGGAAACCAGGGTACCACGGGCCGGCCTAACATAGCCCTCGACACTCCGCAGAAGATTCTGCTAAGGACCAGGCGCCCCAGCCTGGTAAGCCTCGCGAGAGACATTTCCCTCGCGAGGGCCTCTCCTATCGAGAATATCGCTAAGTCCTGGTGCACGTCAGCGCCTCCCTCGCGAGGCCCCCCTCGCGAGGCGTCAAGTACTCGAAGGCCTCGGTGAGGCAACACAGCCCTCGCGAGGTTCCTTCGGGTGAAAGCAAGCTCTGTCTCCGCGACAGAGCGCACATGGCCTCTGCGCCCGACGCAGAGTGATGCGCGCGCCTGCGCGCAGTGACGACCACGCCGCAGTTGCCATTCTGGTGATTAAAGCGGTCAACAAAGCTGCACCAAGCAGAGGAGGCTACAAGGCTTGCCATTCCGGTGATAAGGGGACCGTTAGCCGCTACGCTCCAAGCCGACGTCACCGTGGGGCATCCCACGGGCCTCTCCAGCGCCAGCCCACCGTCCTGGATGGACGGTGGCTTTTCCTGCCAAGAGGACGACGCTCCCTGCCATGGACCGAGTCCATGGACAGCCTCGTGACCGTGCACTGTCCTCCTCCTTCGTCGCCATGTGGTAGCCCTTCCCGCCTAGATGAATTGGGGGAAGAGGCCCGAGGCATCTATATAAGGAGGCAGTGTACGACCGAGAGAGGGATTCCGATCGATTCCATTTTCCACTTCACTGCCAGGGAGAAGACGAAGCTCCTTCCACCATAGTTCCTCCTTAGAAAATCTTGAGCTTCGGCATAGCTCTTTGTACTGTAACCTCCACAAGCAGTGCAATACAACCAAGCAGGAGTAGGGTCTTACACCTCACGGTGGCCCAAACCTGGGTAGCGGCTCGTGTTTACTCTCTGCCGTGATGTCCCTCACCGAGCTCGACGAGCACCGCCGCCGAGGTAGTTGAGGGTTGTTTGATAGCGTGTTCAACCCCCTTTCGATTCCTGGCTTCAGTGAGACACATCCCTAGTTCCTGGGACTAGTCTCCGACAGTCGTGGACCACTGCCACGGGCTCCTGCTCTGCAGCGACCGGGACCGGGAGCGCGAGCGCGAGTACGTCGTCAACCCGGCCACGAGGCGATGGGCGCGTCTACCCTGACGCCCTCCGCCGCACATGCCGGGGCTTGGCCAGAGGGCCTACCTCGCGTTCGACCCTGCCGTGTCGCCGCACTACGAGGTTTTCGTGATCCCGCGCCTGCTAGCCGCCAGCGAATCAGATGATGAGGACGACGAGGCGTTGCTTCAATCGGAGTGGCTTCCCGCGTCATACGTGCTGCAAGTGTTTTCGTCGATGGCCGATCGGTGGGACGAGAAGACCTTTCTCCGGGAAGGGGAGGCCGCAGGGATCGTCGCCGACATGGATTCAGATCGATCATATGATAGGTACCATGCCGTCTACTGGCGAAGCGCGCTCTACATCCATTGCCAACATGGTTATCTTGTGAGGTACGTACTCATTCTCATTCTACCTTCTACAGATATATGTACGATTCACTCGCATGGTCATTACTGTAACCTATTTTATCCGATTGTTTACGTTTTGCAGATATATGTACGATTCACTCGCATGGCCATTACGGTTTTCAAGGGACAAAACCATCTTTCACATACACGCCTTGTTGGATGGGCGAGTTTCCTGGAAACGAGCAGGAATCTAAGCTTGAAGATGAGGAGATAGCTAGGAAAAAATTGGAATTGGAAGCTCAGCTTGAAGATAACTCCAACTTTACCTATGTGGACGAGTATGAGCTGCGCAAACATCGTGGGCATGCCAAGAGGGTCAAGGACTCTGCCGACAAAACTCGTCACAGACACCGCATCGCAGCTTGGTAGGAATCCACCTTCACCGACATGAAGTCTAAGGCGACGAAGTTTGACCTTGGCAACTGGCAAGTCCACCATTGAGCTCAGCACTGAGAACGCTGGATCCAAGCTGATTCATTAGTTTCCTTTCAAACAAAGATAAGCAGAGCAGGTATGTGCCAAGAATTTGGAATGTCAACTTGAAGGTGAGCAAATATCAGGACAGCGTTTACTCATGTTGCCAACTTGAAGGTGAGATGTCAGGACAGCGTTTAGGCCCTGCGCTTGAAACTTGTTGGCCCGATGGAAAACAAAGTTTTAGACCTTGTTCGTATATATTGCACTGTCTTGGAAAAAGCCAATCATATCCACCGGTAATTTTGAAGGACACTCTGGTGCAATTTATTTATATATATACATGAAAAGTAAATAATGCACATACCCGACAGAAATCATTCAATCCGATGTGTATCCAGACTAGTAGATTGGTAACAGTTATTCGATGACGAAACTCGACTTGTAAAATTACATAACATGTTATGATACATACAAAAAACCGCAAAGTTCATAACCACCATTTTCACTGTTTACACAACTTCACTACTTACTGAAGAGTGAACAAACAACCATAGTTCAATCGTCTTGAATCAACACATTTTTCACATTGCTGCTAGCAAACAAGCATGCAGAAGACAATGGCCATAAAACCAAGTTTAATCTGGGGGTGAAATAGAGAAGCCATTTGTTATGGTTTGTCCTGTGGTGTCCCCTGGGAGCGAGTATGTCTTCCACGAGTAACCAGATTTTGATTATGAAATCTAGTATTCATCTTCAGCAGCACTAGCAGCACTCAAATCGACACTAAGATCAATAGCCTAAAATGGGAAATCGAGGATAGAGTTAGAATGTGAAGTAGAGCTAGTCAGCACCAGTTTTTGTGACCTGTTTAATCCTACCTGTAAAGTTCTATAACCAAATTGAGCAGCCATCTTACGAGGCGTACTTATGCAATTTACTCCCTTTTCTTTAGCAAACCATTCATGGAACAGAAGAAGAGTATAGGAAAGGTACTTGCACCATAATAAAAGGAGATACTAATAGGATGTACACACGTAATTAGCTAAAACTACGAGAAGCACTACAAATTTTGAGAGGAAAATGAAGATGAAACATTACCTTTCCAGTGATCATTGTATACATGTTAAGAACGTCTGTCACAGTTGTCTCAAAATGTGTGGTAGCATCATAGCTCTACAGAGAGAAGAATTGTTGTAAGCATCCAACAGTCTAAAATAATAAAACCGATTGTTACAATGCATATACTGTAAAATTTACCGTTGAGATGAAGCAATTATCAAGAGATGGTTCGTTCACTGGTTCATATCTGTCATACATATCAAAAAACAGCTCATCTACTGGACCAAGCAGATCAATGCCAGGCTTCAGTTCGGACTGTATATTATCACTCTCCGCTTCTGCAGAGACAAATGCAATGAACTTTCCTTTGGGTGCAACGTTGTGAGTGTATGAGCAACCGAAGACATACCTAACAAGAGAGGACCAATAGAAATATGATGTCATAAATGAGGATCACATAATCCATAGCAATAAATATAGTCATTCATCAAATGAAAACTGTTTGGGCTTGAGATAAGCCTCACATGTCTGACTTGCGTCCAAGTTGTTTCTGTGGCAAAATAATCTGGACTGAGTGGGACTCATTTGTATTCGGGATTGGATGGCTCATAATAGCGATTGCACGTGCAACTTTGCCAATCTTCCTAACCTGTTGAAAAACATGTGCAAACCATCAGCATTTGGACGCAACGTACAGTAAGACATGAGGTTGTAGTCAATATGAACTACTCAAGAAGGGAAGACAAAAACGAAGATAAAGACCAATGCTAGACTAATGTGTCTGCAATCAGTTAGTCCTTAACAAAATACAGGTAAGAAAAATATTAACCTTGTTGGTTAAGTACGAAGGATCACAGACAACTTTCTTGCATTTTGCGGTTTCACCTTCTGATGTAACACCACACGCTTTTCCTTCCATATCGAATTCAACCTACATGAAAAAGAGGCCAGGTGAAAAAGAGTGATTTGTTTGCATACAGATAATGTGATTACTAATGGGCAAGTGACAAATAATACCTTGCACTCTGGCTTACTTAACATGTAAGTACCACCATAAACAGCACTTAGACGTGCAAAGCCCTATAGTGTAAGAAAACGTTGTGGTATATGAGCATCTCAAATAACATGTATCAGTAGTATGAAGATAAAGGAATAGAAAAATAAAAACCGACTGACCTGAGGCAGCTCACCCAGCCCATATAATGGATAAATATACGGCGAGCCCCCTTGAAAACGTGCAAGAGACTCTGAATATAACTAAAAGCAAATGATGATAAATGTGACTGAAATCCATGTACAAAGCACAACCAAACAAAAGCAATGGCACACTAAAAGGAAGAACAACTACAGGAATTGGATTATGAATAATTGACAACTACAGTAATTATAAATCCGTTCCCTAGTTCTTGTCGTGGTTTTAGTTCAAATTTGAACTAAACCCACGACAAGAATTATGGAACAGAGGGAGTTAGAAATAAGGACCATCTAGCAGAGCTTTTGTCAAGACTTACTTTCATCCTTTTCACAGTATCAAGTGCTGGTTCATTGAGATGACGATCGTCCCTATGGAGAGCAAGCGCGTGGCCAATGAAATCCACTGTATCATCACTTAAACCATATTTTCTGAAAAAGCACAGGTGGAAACAGATAATTATTTTTGTGCAGCAAGGGATAACAGCAAGCACAAAAAATATCCTTTCACAACATGTGGAACGTTAAAGGGCAAGGACTCTTAAAAGCAAAAAAACTATGTTGAAGTAGGTCCACAAATCCACGATAGGGGAGATGGAACATATGTTAAGCAATTTTTGAGGAAACTGAAAAGAATTATGGAACGATACTCTATACGTGCAACTGAAACCAACTCATATGATCCGAAAAAAGTGGCGCTAGTATAGTTAGAAGATTGTGCTGCGTACGTTAAACTCCCCCGACACTTTTATCGGATCGAGGGAGTATTTGATTTGCCTGAACCACATTTATATTCATGGTTCCCAAGCATTGTGTGCTACCCTGACACCATTAGAATTGTGGGGCTAATCCCAACTATCTAACGCTACTGGGATTCAGTAGACCAAACTAGGTAGACGACTTGGGAGAGTTGCAATTTGTTTATGAGTAAGATTACTGATGAAGCAAAATGGACAGAATGCAGCCACCATTGATGCACTCACGCTATCAATTCTTTAGTTGTCACCACTGTAAGGTCCAGCCCCTGATGTGTTTTTGGATCAGCTTCATTGTAATCTTGGACAAAAATGAAGAAATTCCTTGCTCTGCGCTTTTCAAAAAGGCCCATCAAAGGAGACTTCAGAGCCTCCATATCAGTCGCCGGAACCTTGTGGATCTGATTGAACATGATGAAAGAAACAAAGTAAGTTGCACCTCTAGCATAGGATCAGATTCCAGAATCCAACAACCTATGGAAGATATAGGACATATGATGTTGATAGAAACAAAGGGAGGACATAAGCTTAATAATATACCTTCCCTTTGCTGAAGACAAAGCTCCCATCAACGGCTTTGAATGACAAATACTTCGTTACATCAGTGTGAATGAGGGTCCGAACCAATGTCCCGTTTGCCATCATAAACTGATCAAGAAATGTTTTGTGATAATCAATGAACAAAGAAACATAAATCTGGACAACTACCTTACATTTTTTTTTTCTGTTAGTAATACATGAGGTTTTCACTCTTTGTTGAATCAGTCAATCACCACATTTATCACATAAAGAAGTTTCATGTGTTTCCCATGAAGATAAAACAATGCACCATCATGAGGGTTGTTTCATCATCGCAAGCAAAGGTGTATAGCTGTGCTGTAAAGATAGTTTTGCATGGGAGGAGACTGTACTACCTTTGGAACCATGTCTACATTGTAATCTTTGCTCGAGCCTAGATGTGCGGGGGCTTGTCTTCCCCTCTAAATCTCTTCCAGAGCTGTTCCAATACCAAAACAAAAATGCTTGGTTGTCAATGTGATGAAAAAATCGTTCAGAAGAAATGTTTAATACATCTAGAACATCCAGCATCGATATAAACTCAATGGACATGCTTACCTGGTTAAGGTTGAGAGAAGTGGAATCTCCACCATAGTAGTCATTTCTATCCATGTGCAACACCTGGAATGTCATCACACACACATTCGTAAAGGGTTCAAAAAGTGAATATCCAGCATTAGTACATTACTCCCAATAATGCAAGTACTTTTAAAGAGGGACGTAAAAGGGCACAAGGCTCGTGAGCTAGGCTCAGAACAAATACTCATATATGTGTATTAGCGTGTCATTAGCAGAAGTGGGTGGTCAATCAGGCCCCTAATGAGCTTCAAAATTTATGCTTTGCACGTTTTGGGGGGATAGATTAAAAGAACTACTCATATTTTCTGCTGTTTATCAAAAACGATTATGTGCATATCTGTACAAAGACGTGTTGGGAACAAGGCGTAGTGTTATGAAAGATTCTACTGTTAGCAATAAAAAATAATAACAAAGTCACTTTGTTACAAGGAATTTGCGTAAGTTGCTCGAGGTGATTGTGTTTCTTAGCAGGTTTTCAATAGACAGGAGATTAAGGCATATGAACTCACATGTACCTTCCTCTGATTCCCTATCCCATCTCAAAGAAATAACTAAATGAAAACTCATAGAGAAAACTGCTTCGTCCAACCAAATACAAACAAATCTTATGTCAAAAATACACTCTTAGAAAAAATGCTAAGAAAAAAACCTTAATAAACTTCCTCCAATTAATGCACATCATTATCTTATCCGACAAAATCCTCCTAATAAATCAATGTCCTTGTCCATTATAAACTTACCATAAGAATATTTTCTAATAAAACCTTTTTCAGACGCAAGGATAAATCAAATGTCTGTGTTTAGACAAATTGACTGGAACCTCGTTTGCACAGGGCTATCGGACACAGCGCCACCGCCACATCTGACAGTGGACCCAACATGTCTCCCTTTCCTTTTTATCCTCCCATGACTTCCTTCCATCTTTCGTTTCCGTTTTTCCTCTGACCATGGGCGCTGCTGCTCTTCTTTTAGCGCCATATGCATAGCTGGCCTTTTATGCTTGCCTTTTCGGTTGATGCTGATCGACTTTGGCGTTAACTGGGCGTGAATCTAGACGAGTAGACTGCTTGTGTCATCTCACCTACAATGGGGTCCTCTCCTATAAATCAATAGTGTATCACTATTTTTCTCTTTATTTTCATTTGATTCACCTCAACTTGATGTTCCTTGTGCAGCTCCGCCCTGGCATCGAGTGCATCTATGCGAGCTCGAATCAGGAGGTATTGTGTGGCACTGGCACTGGCACGGAGGCGTGCAGCTCCACCATGAGCACCAGAGGGGTTAAAGCTCAAATTTAGTTCCACCGACAAGTTGAGCAAGGCTACTGTGCTGGTCCAATGTCACCTTACTATGCAAAATGGATGCATAAATTCTACATGCTGCACCATTCCAAAATCCCAATCTGGATTTACAGTATCTCACTAATCTTTGCTCCTATAAAGAGGACAGTTGGTGGTGGTGGTCCATTCACTTTGGAGTTGTCTGAATCACCCATTTTTTTCTCTCAAACACACATCTAAATGCGTGTCATTTTGCATAAAGAAGAAGCGCATAAGACAATGCAAAGTACAACCGGCAACAAAACAAACCAGAAGAGAAGCTAGCTACCAAAAAGAGCTAGAAGCTAAGAAAACTAGCAACAAAGGAAGCACAAAGGCAATAAAACACTACTGCTACAGCTACAGCTAGACCTAATCACTAGGTAACCTCCTCAGGACTGAGGTCCTGACATGGAAAGTGAGCTGCCGCAGCACCACCAGCGCCGTGCCACTGTCAGCAGACCGCAGCTTCATTGAATATCGACTCGACCAGGTCTCTCAACGTTGCTCCATCAAACCGGGAGGCAATGCGAAGGCGCCAGATTCGACATGAATCATCCGATTTGGCACCAAGGGATGGCATTCCGCTGTAATTACTCGCCACCCACTTAGTTTTGCAAAGACTCCTGGATGGCTGGCTGGATCTACCATGAATTTTGTGCTCGCTAGTTCACATCCAACACGAAGAGCCAGGCTAGTGAAGCTTGGACCTCTCGCCCTCCTTCGGGCTACACACATCGCTCAGCTCAGAAAGCTCGGAAACTCGGCGGATCAGTGGCTGGTCCCTTCGGATCGACTAAGGCGCAGATCAGTACACTATTACACACGGAAGGTTCATCTAGCGGAAATCTAGTCCAGATCAAACATGCGAGGCACCGCCAGATGCACAAGGCAGAGCGCTCCAGTGATCCGGCCCACCCCGGGCGACGGAAGCGCGACAGGGAACACTGGGCGGTAACACCGTAACAGGGACGCGAAATCCGAGCATGGAAGCGACGGATCGGATGCGCAAGCGGGCGGGGAGCGATCGATCGGGAAGGAAGCGGCTGACCTTGAGGCCGTCGACGGAGAGGAGGCCGCTGAGGATGCACTCCTTGAGCCCGTGCCCAGAACGATCACGTCGTACTCCTCATCCATGGCGGCGGCGTCGAGCTGGTCGCGGTGGTTCCGGCCCGGTGATGCGGCGGCGGTGAAGAGAAATGGAGTTGACAAAGGGCAGCGGTTGGGCTTTTGGGGTGGGATTTGGAAGAGGTCGGACGCGCGTGCGATGGCACTCAGAGGAGAACACGCCCGTCACTTTCGCGTGCAGGTCCTTGGATAAAACTAGACTTGGTCACTCCTATCCGGTCTGCGTCATAGGATTAATATACAGTATAATGATGTGTGCCCGGTGAAATTCACTTTGGGTATTAGAGGAACATATTTTCAAATGTCAAAGAAATCTGAAATAAAATTCACGGATAGATGTTCACATTCTATGTGTTTACAAAGTCGTTTCACCGAAAACCGATATTTTTCATGTCCTATATAAAAAGACAAAAAAAAAAAGGGCACCCGAGAGCCCAAACAACACAAAAAAATGTTTGTGTATCTCAAGCTATTTAAATCAGAACCGCCAACTATAACTTAGAGGTGCGTACAAGCACCACCACAAGCATTGGTGGACCCGGAAACTTCTCTAAGGCAAGACAAACCACTAATCAAAATGTCTAAAATACAAAAGTTTTCTAGCCAAAATCATCTAACATCACTGGTACACCGAATCACGATGACTGCCTAAGCAGGAGGGACGGTAGATCCACCCTGATGAGAGGACATTCTAACCATCAAGCAACACCGACCATTGACGGACCAATCACTAAGGAGTCATTATAAATAAATATATGATTAGGTGGATACTAACTTGAGTTTACCATATAATCCTAAAAACTTTGGAGAGACCTTTTCTACGTGGTTGTGCGGAGTAGAGTTTGTGATTTCCCATACAAATTGCGCCTAATTTATGCTTCATGATTTGAGTGTGGAATTTGGAGGAAGAGGTCTGGCGCGCATGCGATGGCACTCAGAGGAGAACACGGGCCGTCACTTTCACGTGCAGCTCCTTGGATAAAACTGGACTTGGTCACTCATATCCGGTCTCTCTCGGCGTCATACGATTAATATACAGTACGATAATGTGTGTCTTGTGAAATTCACTTTGGGTATTTGAAGAACATAGTTTCAAATGTCAAAAAATATGAAATAAAATTTCGCGTACACATGTTTACATCCTATGTGTTTACAAAGTTCTTTTACTGAAAACCGATATTTTTTATGTCCCGTGTAAAAAATACAAAAAAAAGCACCCGAGAGCCAAAAGAACACAAAAAATGTTGTGTATCTCAAGCTATTTAATTCAGAAACGCCAACCATAACTTAGAGATTCGTACACGCACCACCACAAGCATGGGTGGACCCAGAAACTTCTCAAAGGCAAGACTGACCACTAATCGAAGTGTATAAAATACAAAAGTTTTTTAGACAAAATCATCTGACATCACTGATTTGCACCGAATCACAATGGCTGTCTAAGTTGGAGGGACGGTAGATCCACCCTTGACCACAAGCACACATGATGAAGACATTCTAATGATCAAGGCAACACCGACCATTAACGGACCAATCACTAAGAAGCCATTCTAAATAAATATATTTGATAGGGTGAATACTAACTTGAGTTTACCATATAATCTTGAAAACATTGGAGAGACTTTTGCTACGTGGTTGTGCTGATTAGAGTTTTTGATTCCCATATAGATTGCGCCTAATTTTTGCTTCATGATTTGAGTGTGGTTGCGTAGCTAGGCTAATCCCGGTTATGGTTAGCATCCTTTTCGCTTGGTCATAATCTTTGTTTTCTTTTTGGTTGCTTGCGTGTAAGTCCCCTTGTATTCTCTATGCTACGCCGTGAAAATCGATCCATCTCCTCAATCATCTCTTCCCCAAAGTCGGTGCTTAGCAACACACCTATTCACCCAAGTGTAATAAAGATGTTTCCCTATCGAAGGATATCATCTCCCATATAAACAATAATGTGAATTGATTAGACGTACTGCATCAGAAGTTACCATTAAATATGTGACACTCATCTTACTCTCATCTATGTGGATAGTTCATAACCATCCAAAAGGGTACAATTAAGAGGAAGTTGACGTGAAGTATTTATAGATGACCCAAGATATATCCAAGATAAACATGCTAAAATACGACAATGACTCTTTTTTTATGCACTCGTCTTTTAGGTGGAAATTATGAGTATTTAATATAGAAATGCATTGTATTTTGTAATATTTAATTAAAATCGAGTTGTATCTACGGTACCAAAAAAAGCTAAATTCAAATTTGATATGTACATACTGATTACGTAAACAATAGAGACAAAATCTGCTATGAGTAGTGGATAATTCAAACTATATTGTTTCCAACTCATATTTTTTCCTAATATGCGAAAAAATCAAGATATAAAATTAATGAGATGGTAATTATGTCTTGTGTCTTAATCTTCATTGCATTTTTATTTTATGATGATTTGGATATGTAGTAAACTACATGGGAATTCATTTTTTGACTCTTTACGATTGCGTCCATACGATTTCACTTTAGCAGGTGCCCTTAAGTCACACCTCAGAAATGGCACTACAAATGCCCATCATAGGAGCATCCAACTACGCTCCTCGGTCAACCGTTGGATCAACCCTCATATTTGACCTCACCTTTATATTAACCCGAGGAATCCACACACCACAAGAAAAAAAAGCCAATTGCCTTGTTATTACACAATTGTACACAAATTCCCCTTTTCAGCTTACATTCGAAGAGCTCGACAACGCCTAATTCCTCGAGCATGCAACACTAGCCAGTAACTTGCCAAAGTGATGATAGAATTGAGACATGTGATAAGAAACAAAGACATTTGCGATAAATGCTAAACCTTAAACGTTGATGATATGGACTCTCTACACAACCACAAAAGATCTACCTGTGCAACAAACCACGAGAGCTATTACACAAAATTCTAATGCATGCATGCATGCAACCAATTTTTAAGCTTACATAACAAAAATGTTGGATGTATTTTTTTTTCAAGAACGTGCAAGATTGCATGTCATGTAATTAAGATAGAAGAGAGTTTACGGATTACAACACACTGCCACATTTCCCGCTCTCTCTAGCCTTACTCCTCCCTTCTCTCTGCAGACTACCATAACTGAAACTCCTCTTTGATCCGGTGGCCTCTTCTGTCGCAAACTTCCTCTCAAAGTTGTGATCATTTCTCCCCAGCCAGAGGCGTCTACAACAAGCAATGCTCAGCGAGGCGAGCTCCTTCCTCCTGTTTCTTAGGCCGGCAGCCTAACAGCCCGTGTGCCCGTGCCACCAATCCCTCAAGTTGCTGTCCAACTATGGCAGGAATTGGCTAAACCCGGTATCTGTCAGGACCTGGAACCAAATCGATCTTGATGTAGGGCACTGCATTATTTGATGGTCTATGGATTCCGTATGCTGATCACATAACGGGCATCTGGCCGGGCCTTGTAATTCTCTTGCCGCTAACCTTTCTCCGTCATGTGATAGAACGAAATGGCTCCTTACCAGGTGACCCTGCCCATGTTCAGTCGTGCGACACAGGCGCTCACCCGGTGAGCCCCACTAGAACCGTTTGTCTTATCTCATCCTCTTCTTTCTCCCCGTATTCCTCTCTCGCTATTTCATTCCCCATCCCGATCGATCCCATCTTTGTCTTCTCGTCAGCCACCAACGGGCCGGCACCGACAACGCCATGACTTGCAGGAGCTGAGCGGAGAAGGTACCGACGAGACTTGAGTGATTCAGAACCAAACCCTAAACTTAGCGGTAGGGGGTGCGGGTGCAGCTCGCCGGCACCGGAAAAAAAAGGGGTGCGATGGGGGTTAGAAGGATGGTGGGGGCGACGGAGGACCGGTGTCCCCTGGGAGCGAGTATGTCTCAGACAAGTAACCGGATTTTGATTATGAAATCTGCTATTCATCTTCTTCAGCAGTACTAGCAGCACTCAAATCAACGTTAAGATCAACAACCTACAATGAGAAATCGAGAATAAAATTAGAATGTGAAGTAGAGCTAGTCAGTGCCAGTTCTTGTGCCCTATTTAATCCTACCCGTCAAGTTCTATAACCAAATTGAGGAGCCACCTTTCGAGGCGTACTTGTGGAATTTACTACCTTTTATTTAGCAAAAAAATCATGGAAGAGAAGGAGAGCACGGGAAAGGTACTTGCACCAAACTAAAGGAGATAATAATAGGATGTACACATGTAGCTAGCTTAAACCTTTATCGGAAAAAAAATGTAGCTAGCTTAAACTACTATTGGAGAAGCATTGCAGATTTTGAAATGAAAATGAAGATGAAACATTACCTTTCCAGTGATCATTGTATACATGTTAAGAACGTCTGTCACAGTTGTCTCGAAATGTGTGGTAGCATCATAGCTCTACACAGAGAAGAACTGTTGTAAACATCCAACAGTCTAAAATAATGAAACCAATTGTTAGAATACATATACCGTAAAGTTTACCGTTGAGATGAAGCAATTATTAAGAGATGGTTCATTACTGGTTCATATCTGTCATACATATCAAAAAACAGCTCGTCTACTGGACCAAGCAGATCAATGCCAGGCTTCAGTTCGGACTGTATATTATCACTCTCCGCTTCTGCAGAGACAAATGCAATGAACTTTCCTTTGGGTGCGACGTTGTGAATGTATGAGCAACCGGAGACATACCTAACAAGAGAGGACCAATAGAAATATGATGTAATAAATGAGGATCACTGATACGTCTCCAACGTATCTATAATTTCTGATGTTCCATGCTTATATTATACGAATTGTCACATGTTTTATATGCATTATATATCATTATTATACATTTTCTGGGACTAACCTATTAACAAGATGCCACAGTGCCAGTTCCCTGTTTTCTGCTGTTTTTGGTTTCAGAAAAGTACTTCTGCGAATATTCTCGGAATTGCACGAAACAAAAGGCCAAGTCCCTATTTTTCCAGCACCGTCACGGAGTCCGAAGGAGAGACGAAGGAGGGCACCGAGGTGCCCAGACCACCTGCTCGCGCGGCTGGGCCCACAGCCGCGCCGACCTATGGTGTGGGCCCCTCGAGCCTCCACCGACGTCGCCCCTTCGCCTATATATTGCCTCAGACGCGAAAACCCTAAAACACCAAGCCATATTCCACGAAGAGTTCCGTAGCGCCGCCGCCATCGACGACAAGTTTCGGGGGACAGAATCTCTGTTCCGGCACGCTGCCGGGACGGGGAATTGCCCCCGGAGTCATCTCCATCGACACCACCGCCATCTTCATCGCCGCTGCTGACTCCCATGATGAGGAGGGAGTAGTTCTCCCCCGAGGCTGAGGGCTCTACCGGTAGCTATGTGGTTCATCTCTCTCTCACATGGTGTGATCTTTATGTGATCATGTGTATTGCTAGTATCGCTGAATACATTAATAATGTTTATGCTACTCAAGTGATTTTGTCTAGTTTCTGGAGTCATTGTGACAACACGGTATCAAGGTGACAGTGTGGGTACTTGTGTGACTCTATGAATAATTTAGATATTTATCATGGCTTATTCTTGGGAATTGTGGTGTTTGTTTACTCAGACTTTGAGGTGTGCTTTTGCAGCCCTACGCATAGTACTCTTGCTTCATCAAGAAGGAGAATAATCCCGAGTAGTATTTACTTGTGTTCAGTTGTGCTAATCTAGTTGAATATGTAGATGTTACTCTTTATCTATTATGCACTCTATAGGTTACTTTAATATGAACTCCGGTACTCTCCACGGTGTAAAGGTGACAGTGTGTGCACCATGTGTGATTCCTTTATGACGTTGTGGCGCTTGTTTACTCCGGCTTGAGGTGTGCTTTTGTAGCCCTACACAATGAATGGTGTTTGTTATCCAACAAGAGAGTGTTTAAGAGTAGCTTTTACTTATTCAGTTATGAGATCATTGTTGAGAGTGTCCACTAGTGAAAGTATGATCCCTAGGCCTTGTTTCTAAGCATTGAAACACCGTTTACATCAAGTTCTGCTACATGTTTGCTTGCTGCCATCTTTATTTCAGATTGCAGTTACTACTTATAATCATCCATATTACTTGTATTTCACTATCTCTTCGCCGAACTAGTGCACCTATACATCTGACAAGTGTATTGGGTGTGTTGGGGACACAAGAGACTTCTTGTATCTTAATTGCAGGGTTGTTTGAGAGGGATATCTTTGACCTCTACCTCCCTGAGTTCGATAAACCTTGGGTGATTCACTTAAGAGAAACTTGCTGCTGTTCTACAAACCTCTGCTCTTGGAGGCCCAACACTGTCTACAAGAATAGAAGCACACGTAGACATCAATCACATAATCCATTCAATCAACTGATGAACAATATATATAGTCATTCATCAAAAACTGTTTGGGCTTGAGATAGGACTCACATGTCTGACTTGCGTCCAAGTTGTTTCTGTGGCAAAATAATCTGGACCGAGTGGGACTCATTTGTATTTGGGATTGGATGGCTCATAATAGCGATTGCACGTGCAACTTTGCCGATCTTCCTAACCTGTTAAAAAACGTGTGCAAAACATCAGCCTTTGGAAGCAACGTAAAACATGAGGTTGTAGTCAATATGAACTTCTCAAGAAGGGAAGACAAAAACGAAGATAAAGACCAATGCTAGACTAAATGTGTTTGCAATCAGTTAGTCCTTAACAGAATACATGCAAGAAGAATATTCACCTTATTGGGTAAGTAAGAAGGATCACATACAACTTTCTTGCATTTTGCGGTTTCACCTTCCGATGTAACACCACACGTTTTTCCTTCCATATCGAATTCAACCTACATGAAATAAGTGGCGAGGTGAAAAAGAGTGTGACTTGTTTGCATACAGATAATGTGATTAGTAATAGGCAAGTGAGAAATAATACCTTGCACTCTGGCTTACTTTACATGTAAGTACCACCATAAACAGCACTTAGACGTTCAAAACCCTGTAGTGTAAGAAAACAGTGTGGTATATGATATGTGCATCTCAATAACATCTATCAGTAATATGAAAATAAAGGAATAGCAAATTAAAAACTGACTGACCATAGGCAGATCACACAGCCCAAATAATGGATAAATATACGGCGAGCCCCCTTGTAAACGTGCAAGAGACTCTGAATATAACTAAAAGCAAATGATGGTAAATGTGATTGAAATCCATGTACAAAGCACAACCAAACAAAAGCAATGGCACAGTTAAAAGGAAGAATAACTACAGGAATTGGATTATGAATATTGACAACTACAGTTATTGTAACTCCGTTCCATAATTCTTGTTGTGGTTTTAGAACGGAGG
Organism: Poa pratensis; assembly: GCA_947311845.1. NCBI lineage: Eukaryota > Viridiplantae > Streptophyta > Magnoliopsida > Poales > Poaceae > Poa > Poa pratensis. The sequence goes on along the minus strand of CAMZMU010000036.1, from coordinate 65,479,566 downwards.
GAGTAACAAATAAAGAACAGCTAGCAGAGCTTTTGTCAAGACTTACTTTCATCCTTTTCACAGTATCAAGTGCTGGTTCATTGAGGTGGCGATCGTCCCTATGGAGAGCAAGCGCATGGCCAATGAAATCCACTGTATCATCACTTAAACCATATTTTCTGAAAAAGCACAGATGGAAACAGATAATTATTTTTGTGCAGAAAGGGATAACAGAAAGCACAAAAAATATCCATTCACAACATGTTGAACGTTGAAGGCCAAGGACTCTTAAAAGCAAAAAAAAAAAATCTGTTGAGGTAGGTCCACGATAGGGGAGATGGAACATATGTTAGCAATTTCCTGAGGAAACTGAAAAGCTGGAATAGAACAATACTCTATACGTGCAACTGAAACAAACTCATACGTTCGCACTTAATTTGCCTGAACCACGTTTATATTCATGGTTCCCAAGCATTGTGTGCTACCCAGACACCGCTATAGTTGTGGGGCTAATCCCAACTATCCAACATTACTGGGATTCAATAGACCAAACTGGGTAGACGACTTGGCAGTGTTGCAATTTGTTTATGAGTAACATTACTGACAAAGAAAAATGGACAGAATGCAGCCACCATTGATGCACTGCACTCACCCTATCAATTCTTTAGTTGTCAGCACTGTAAGGTTCAGCCCCTGATGTGTTTTTGGATCAGCTTCATTGTAATCTTGGACAAAAATGAAGAAATTGCTTGCTCTGCGCTTTTCAAAAAGGCCCATCAAAGGAGACTTCAGAGCCTCCATATCAGTCGCGGGAACCTTGTGGATCTGATTGAACATGATGAAAGAAACAAAGTTGCACCTCTAGCATAGGATCAGATTAAAGAATCCAACAACCTATGGAAGATATCATTATCGAAAAAAACCTATGGAATATATAGGACATGTGATGTTGATAAAAACAAAGGGAGGACATTTTTTTTAGATAAAGGGCTTTATTACTCAAAAGTTTAAGTATTACACCCGGCCTCTGCATCAAAAATGCACACAGCCGCAATCCAACGGAGAAAGAAAAAAAGTTGTGCAGCAATAGACGAATTACAATCAACAAGAATAATGTAAAACGCCTATGTCATGGACAATCTCGACGGCCTATGGAGGTCCAATCCGGCGATCAAGCGGCCACCCATGTTGTGAAAAAATGTCCCTCGCCACCTCTTCCAGACGTGCACACGCCTCCGTAAAGAGGTCTCGATGTCCCACACGTTGTAAGGTGGACCACATACGGAGAATATTTGTGCAACGGTAAAGTACCTGCATATGAGAAACATCTTTATCATTGAAAACCTTGTCATTTCTACTAAGCCAAAGCGACCATATAACAGCAATCGCTCCCACCCTAATAACCGTTCTAAGCTTTTTATCTATCCCATGTAGCCAGTTGCCAAAAACAATGGCAACAGACTTGGGTGGATATAAGTTAGACGCTATTTGGATGGCTGACCATATAGAACGAGCGAAACTACACTCGAAGAACAAGTGTTTTATTGTCTCATCATGTGGACAAAACATACACTTCGTACTTCCATGCCAATTTCGTTTAACAAGGTTATCCTTTGTTAGAATGACACCTTTACGAAGATACCACGTAAAAACTTTAATCTTAAGTGGTATCTTCATTTGCCATATTTTTTTATTATCATCAACTAGCACATCGGAATGTACTAATGCCCTATACATGGAATCCACAGAGAATTTACCATTCACACAAAGATTCCAACGAAACTCATCGGGCCCCTGTGTGAGTTGAACTGAACTCAACTGTGCCACCAGGGAGTTCCAAGACGCTAGTCTCGGTCCAAACAAGTCTCGCCTGAACGTCACATTCGGAGGAGAGCATTGCATTACAGTGGCAATGGTATCTCCCTTATGACGAACAATATTGTATAGGGCTGGATATCGATCCCGGAGGGTGGTGTTGTCTAACCATTTGTCCTCCCAGAATCTAATCTCCGAGCCATCCTTAATATTAAATACCCCGAAGCGAAAGAAATGTTTCTTTGTCGCCATCAGTCCAGCCCAAAAGTGGGAATCACCAGGTTTCCAATATACCTGTGATACCGTCTTTGTGCCAATGTATTTTCTCTTAAGGAGTGTTTGCCATATCCCATCTTCAGTAAGCAGCTTAAAAAGCCATTTACCTAGGAGGGCTGAGTTCTTGACATCAAGGTCATGAATACCAAGCCCTCCCTGATCTTTAGGGCGACAAACAACATTCCATTTAGCCAGTCTGTACTTCTTCTTCTCACCATCTCCTTGCCAAAAGAATCTTGATCGGTAATAATCCAATTTATGCAAGATTCCTCTAGGTATTTGGAAGAAGGAAATCATATACAGTACCATGTTTGTTAGTACCGAATTAATGAGAACCAATCTTCCACCAAGAGATAGCAATTTTCCTTTCCAACTAGATAGCCTAGCTTGTAGACGTTCTTCGACGTGTCTCCATTCCGCATTAGTCAGTTTCCGAAAATGTATTGGTATTCCAAGGTACATAATTGGAAATTGACCCTGCTCGCAGCCAAAAATATCGGCATATTGAGCAGCTGCTTCTTGAGCCTCACCGAAGTAAAACAATTCACTCTTATGGAAATTAATTTTCAATCCCGATAATTGCTCGAATGCTGAGAGTATCAATTTCAGATTCGCGGCTTTATCTAGGTCATGTTCCATAAAGAGGATTGTATCGTCTGCATATTGAAGAATAGATAAACCCCCATCAACAAGATGTGGAACTACTCCTTCAATTTGGCCATCCGTCTTAGCTCGTTCAATCATGATCGTCAACATATCCGCCACTATATTAAATAGTATAGGCGATAGAGGATCACCTTGCCTTAATCCTTTTTTTGTTTGGAAGTAGCGACCAACGTCATCATTGACTTTTATCGCCACGCTACCTCCAGAAACAAAATTAAGGATCCAAGCACACCACTCCTCTGAGAACCCTTTCATTCTCAGAGTCTGTAGCAAGAACGGCCATTTGACTTTATCATACGCTTTTTCAAAGTCGATTTTAAATATCACCCCATCAAGTTTTTTCGTGTGCATCTCATGTACGGTCTCGTGTAAAACCACAACACCGTCTAGGATATTCCTCCCTTGCATAAAAGCTGTTTGGGTAGGTTTTACCACATGATATGCCACTGAATTTAACCTGATGGTCGCTACTTTTGTAAAGATTTTGAAGCTAACATTCAGAAGGCATATTGGCCGATACTGTTGTATCCTTTCGGCATTCTGAATCTTAGGCAACAAAACGATCTCCCCAAAATTAAGGCGAAATAGCTCAAGTTGTCCGGCATGTAAGCAGCCAAATAACTCAAGCAAATCAGACTTGATGGTTTCCCAAAAATGCTGGTAAAACTCAGCCGGAAAACCATCTGGTCCTGGTGCCTTATTATGCTCCATTTGAAAAACCGCCTTGCTTACCTCCTCCATAAAGAAAGGTGCAGTAAGAAAGTTGTTTTCCTCAGGACTAACTTGGGTAATATCATCTGTTCGGGACTCATCTAGAGTAAAGTTCCCTTCCTCGGGAGCCCCAAACAAACCTTTATAGTAGTTTGTGATATATTCCTTGAGCTGATCCTGTCCTTCGATCAAGCCCTCATCCTGTAGGAGAGAGTGAATACATTTCTTTCTATGTCTGCCATTAGCTTAAGAATGTACCTTCCCTTTGCTGAAGACAAAGCTCCCATCAACGGCTTTGAATGAAAAATACTTAATTACATCAGTGTAAATGAGGGTCCGAACCAATGTCCCGTTTGCCATCATAAACTGATCAGAGAATTGTTTTGTAATAATCAATGAACACAGAATATAAATCTGGACAACTACCTTACATGTTGTTTTCTATAAGTAATACATGAGATTTTCACTCTTTGTTGAATCAGTGAATCACCACATTTCTCACATAAAGAAGTTCCATGTGTCTCCCATCAAGATAAAAACAATGCAAGCCTAGGTGTATAGCTGACTAGCTCTGCTGTAAAGATAGTTTTGGATGGGAGGAGACTATAGTACCTTTGGAACCATGTCTACATTGTAATCTCTGTTCAAGCCAAGATGTGCCGGGGGCTTGTCTTCCCCTCTAAATCTCTTCCAGAGCTGTTCCAATACCAAAACAAAAATACTTGGTTGACAATGCGATGAAAAATCCTTCAGAAGAAAGGGTTTAACACATCTAGAACCTCCAGCATCGAAATAAACTCATTGGATATGCTTACCTGTCTAAGGTTGAGCGAAGTGGAATCTCCACCATAGTAGTCATTTCTATCCATGTGCAACACCTGCAATATCATCACACACACATTCGTAAAGGGGTTCAAAAAGTGAATATCCAGCATTAGTGTATTACTCCCTATAATGCAAGTACTTTTAAAGAGGGACATAAAAAGGGCACAAGGCTCGTGAGCTACTCAAGATCCTGGCTCAGAACATATACTCATATATGTGTATTAGCGATTCATTAGCAGTGGGTGGTCAATCAGGCCCTTAATGTGCTTCAAAATTTATACTTTGCACTTTTTTGGATAGCATAAAAAGAACTACTCATATTTTCTGCCGTTTATCAGAAATGATTATGTGCATATGTGTACCAAGACGTGTTGGGAACAAGGGGTGGTGTTAGTAGACATTATATTGTTAGCGATAAAAAAAATAACGAGGTCACTTTGTTAGAAGGAATTTTTGTAAGTTGCTCGAGGTGATTTTCTTTCTTAGCAAGTTTTCAATAGACCGGAGAGAAATGCATATGAAGTACCTTCCCTATCCCATCTCAAAGAAATAACTAAATGAAAACTCGTAGAGAAAACTGCTTCGTCCGTACAAATAAATCCTATGTAAAAAATACGTTGTTGCAAAAATGCTAAGGAAAAAAACCTTAATAAAATTCCTCCAATTAATTCACCTCATTATCTCACCGAAAAAATTCTCCTAATAAATCGATATCCTTGTCATCTAAACTTACCATAAGAATAGTTTCTAATAACAAATGTTTGTGTTTAGACAAATTGACTGGAACCTCGTCTGCACAGGGCGATCAGACGCGAGGGATCGGAGGCGCAACGGGTCGACACAGGGGTGGGGAGAGAGCGATCGGTGGTGGCTCACCTTGAGGCCGTCGACGGAGAGGAGGCCGCTGAGGATGCACTCCTTGAGCCCTGTGCCCAGCACGATCACATCGTACTCCTCATCCATGGCGGCGGCGAGCTGGTCGCGGTGGTTCCGGGAGAGCGAGAGGCGTCAGCAAGGAGGGCGGAGCGGTGATGCGGTGGCGGTGAAGAGAAATGGAGTTGACAAAATGCAGCGGTTGGGTTTGGAAGAGTTCGGACGCGCGTCACTTTGGCGTGCAGGTCCTTGGATGAAACTAGACTGACTTGGTCACTCATATCCGGTCTCTCGACGTCACTCATAAGATGGTTTTGTAGTTCAATTTACTTTGGATATTTCAAGAACATATTTTTAAATGTCAAAAAAAAACTGAAATAGATACATGTTTACATCTTTACAAAGTTGTTTCACCGAAAACCGATATTAATTGTGTCATGTATAGAAAGACAAAAAAACAAATGGCTCGTGAAAAGACTTATTTTATCACCAAAAAAAAATTTAATCCACAAAAAATATCGATTTTTTGTGGACACATAGCATGTTAAAATCTATGCATGAACATTTTTTCAAATTTTTTTACACTTACAAAATGCATCCAAAATGCAATTTAAATAAAGGGTGCATATGCAACCGGGAGGCAAACAACACAAAAAATATCGTGTAACTCAAGTTATTTAATTCAAAAACACCAAGTATAACTTAGAGGTGCGTACACGCACCATCACAAGCATTGGTGGAACGGAAAACTTCTCAAAGTCAAGACAAGACACTAATCAAAAGTGTCCAAAATACAAAAAAATCAGACAAAATCATCTAACAATCACTGATTGCGCCGAATCACAATGGCTGCCTAAGTAGGAGGGGCGCTAGATCCACCCTTGATCACAGGCACACATGATGAGGACATTCTAAGTATCAACGCAACACCGACCATTGATAGACCAATCACTAAGAAGCCATTCTAAATAAATATATGATTAAAATTTGAGTTTACCATATAATCTTGAAAACGTTGAGAGACCTTTGCTACGTGATTCTCATGCAGATTGCGCCTATTTTGTGCTGCATGATTTGAGTGTGGTTGCGTAGGCTAATCCATGGTTATGTTAGCATCCTTTTCACTTGGTCATAATCTTTTGTTTTCTTTTTGGTTACTTGCATGTTAGTTATCCCCCTTGTATTCTCAATGCTACACCGTGAAAATCGATCCATCACCTCGATCATCTTTTCCCCAAAGTCGGTGCTTACGAACACACCCATTCACACAAGTGTAATAAATATGTTTCGCTATCGAACGATATCATCTCCCGCAGAAACAACAATGTGCATTGATTAGACGTATTGCATCAGAAGTTACCAATAATATGTGACACTCATCTTACTCTCATCTATGATGTGAAGTATGGTCGCACGCCCAAGTGGGGTCGGCGCTAAGCTACTGGTGCTGAACAGGGTCAGCGTCGAGCTCCCTAAGTGTCCAGATGCCACCAAAATATTGGTGCCGAGCTGCACGATGTCGGTGGTGCTGAACAGGGTCAGCGTCGAGCTCCCTAAGTGTCCAGATGCCACCAAAATATTGGTGCCGAGCTGCACGATGTCGGCTCCATCCTCGTTGACAACGAACCGAGGGGCCAAATTTGAAAATAGTTTCGCAAAAACACATATACGTCATTAGTTTTGCCTAGGGGCCATTTTTGGCAAAAATACCAATTTTGCAGGCCAACACTTGGAAGGGAAAATATGCAACACCGTAAGCATAGTTTCCTTACTACTCTTTCATTTATCTCCATCTATCACCTAAAGCGATCTTGTTGCCTGAATTAGTGTGAAAATATTTCATTATCCTAGCCGAAGTGTGTTGCCGATAGAAAAGGTTGACAACGGCTACGAATCAACCAAACCACGTTTACATTCAGAGACATCCTTTTGTTCGAGACCTGCCTCCTCACGTAACATTCAAGACCATCTGCATGTTTATATAAACCACACCTTGACCTTACTGAGGAGGAAAATACGTCCAAACACCCAACATGTATAACTGTAGAATGCATCGACAGGAGGACCATGAACATGCTAGAGACAACGTAACCACAGAATAGTGTTTACACCAGTCGACCAACATGGAAGTTAACGAAGGAAACCACCACCATGCCACAGCCAACGATTTTGCATAGTGCTGCTAGCAGGCATGGACCTGAATCCCTAAGAACAACATGGCAGTAGTTTGTCGTGTGGAATTCCTCTAGGAAGTATTGTCCTGAAGAAATGCTGGGTTTGATAAGATCTAGTATTCTTCAGCAGCGCTGGCAGCACTGAGATCAACGCTAAGATCAACAGTCTGCAAGAAGAACACAGAGTTATATATGCCTAAACAGCTTTCGACCCAAAAAAATGTGAATTTTGTAGTACCAAGTTGCCAATGTCTAAGAGCTAGATATAAAGGATGAACTAGTTTTGCTGTCACGATTCTATAGACAAAAGGGGAAGAACAAGGAACTGCTAGTGAACAAAATAGAAGTAGAACTCGGGAACAAGTTCTAAAATCTCGACACCACAAATAACAGAACAAATAATTGCTCACCAGCACTACAAAGGTAAGAGTAAATCTCAAGCTTACCTTTCCAGTAATCAATGTGTACATATTAAGAACATCTGTCACAGTTGTCTCAAAGTGAGTAGTAGCATCATAACTCTGCAAAGAAAAAAGCTGTCATGAACATCTAAAATATGAGATTTGACCACTGTATTCTCATATAGTGGATAACTTACCGATGAGACAAAGCAATTATCAAGAGATGGTTCATTGACTGGTTCGAATCTGTCATACATATCAAAGAACAGTTCATCTACTGGACCAAGTAGATCAATTCCAGCCCTTAGTTCCGACTGTGGATTATCAGTCTCTGCTTCAGCAGACACAAATGCAATGAACTTCCCTTTTGGCGCAACGTTGTGCGTGTACGAGCAACAGAAGACATACCTAAGAAACATAAACAACATGAATGTCACAATGAAGCAATGGACACTGAATTTAGAAATTCATCAGTTAAAAAGTATTTGAGAAATGAGACAGGAAGGATGTCCCCACATGTCTGACTTGCGCCCAAGTTGCTTTTGTGGTATAATAATCTGAACCGAGTGAGAATCATTTGCACTTGGAATTGGGTGGCTCATGATAGCAATTGCTCGTGCAACTTTCCCAATCTTTCTTACCTGTTCACAAACCGAGTAAACCTCAATATGCAAGAATGCTACGTAGCAAAATAGTAAGTAGGCAATGAGAATTATAAGAGACCAAACATTGAAGGTTTAAAACTTCAGTAAGTTCATATGGAACATAAGAATTTCAGTGGATTTGGTATAAAGATATGCAAACAGAAGTATAGCACCAATTAAAACAGTGATGTCTACCTTGTTGGGCAAGTAAGAAGGATCACAGACAACCTTCTTGCACTTAGCAGTTTCACCTTCTGATGTAACACCACACACTTTCCCCTCCATATCAAATTCAACCTGCAAAAGCGTGTATTGGGTAAAAGAATTCACACACAAATGGAATGAATGATTAGCAAGGAAGAGACAAGACCTACCTTGCACTCTGGCTTATGTAACATATAAGTACCACCATAAACAGCACTTAGACGTGCAAAAGCCTAAACAGTAAGATGTCACTTTTAGCACATAAGCATCTTAAAGGCACATCATGCAGTGCAAAATATATTAGCTAAATGAAATAAAAACGACTGACCTGTGGCAGCTCACCCAACCCATACAACGGGTAAATATACGGTGAGCCTCCCTGGAACCGTGCAAGAGACTCCGAATAGAGCTAGCAGCAAGCAGCGAAATATTATTAGTCCATCAATAAAATATATTTAAATAGCAAAAATATCACCAAATAAGAAATACACAGAGGATAGCAGATCATAGAAGTTATAATGATGTTAACAAGTCAGAAACCATCTATCTTCTTAAGAAAAAATATGTAAAAAATCTTCAGCCAGGACATACTTTCATTCTTTTAACAGTATCAAGTGCTGGTTCGCTTAGGTAGCGATCATCCCTGTGAAGAGCAAGCGCATGGCCAATGAAATCTATAGTATCATCACTCAATCCGTGTTTCCTGGAAACAAATAACAAACAAAAAAAAGATCCACTGTGATGCAGGAGGTAACAAGTGATATCGTTCCACAAAATGGAGAATGCAGAAGAGTACATGATACTGAAATGTTCTGCAACTTTACTGATTTTCTCAGAAGAGAGTAAATTACTACACCAATCTCTACTTCTGAAAGAGAAAAGAAAAGAACAAACGTAACGCTGAAGATGCACGTGCAGTTACAACAAGCATGTGTTATTGCATAACAATGAGACAGACAAAAGTAGCTTTTGCAATTTCAGCCACTGAACTGAACAAGTAAATTCTTTATCTAGTCCTTTTTACCAAAAAAAAAATGATTTAGCATCGATGTCATATCAGATGAGATACTTACGCGATCAACTCTCTAGTTGTCATCCTCGTAAGGTCCAATCCTTGATGTGTTCTTGTGTCAGCCTCGTTGTAATCTTGGACATAAATGAAGAAGCCCCTTGCTCTACGTTTCTCAAATAAGCCCATTAAAGGAGATTTTAGAGCCTCCATGTCAGTCGCAGGAACCTTGTGAACCTGATACAAACGCAACACAGCAACAGATTGTGGGCGATTAGTTTAAATAATAGTGTTCGTATATAGGAGATCAAAGAATGGCTTATGTCAGATCCAACAAAGGTGAAATCCAAACAAGATAGGAGCGATGAGGGCAAGCTAAGTAATACCTTTCCTTTGCTGAAGACATAGCTTCCGTCCACAGCTTTGAATGACAAATACTTTGTCACATCAGTGTGAATGAGAGTCCGAACCAAAGTTCCATTTGCCATCATAAACTGGTCAGAGATAGAAAGAGAGAATATTTTTATTAAGCATTTACCATAGCAATATATTACATAGCATGTAGGCTTGTGGCACTCATTATCTGAACCAAGCTGTTGTTCACTGATAATAACAATACATGTTTCTTTCAAAACTAAGTAAGGGGAAACACTATCAGGATTGTGGAGTCAAGATAAGGGATCCAACATAGGGTGAGAGCTGATTGGCTATTGATCAAAACTGTAAATAAAGTGAGCTGTGCTAAATAGGTACTCCCTCCGTTCCAATTTAATTGACTTGCTATTCACTAAATATGGATGTATCTAGACATGTTACATGTATAGATACATTCACATATGGTGAAAAGCAAATCAATTAAATTGGAACGGAGGGAGTACTACTGGAGTACTGGGTACTGGGTAGACTAAGGAAATGAAACAAAGCATGCAAGCAAACATAAAAAAATGGAAAGTGCTTCTTGGTCACAAGCCTGTTGAAGAAGTTGTGAAGGCATTGACACCTCAAAGTATGATGCTAAATTTAGCATGGACTAATTCTATTTTTGCAACTTCAATATTATTTTATCGTGTACGTTAATTTTTTTTTATTGTGAGTGCTGAATTGCACCGAGACATTATGTAGTACAGCCCCTCTATACAAGGTAAAGTTTCAGTTTTCAGCCATATAGATGAAATACAAAGTAGGCAATTGTTATAATTTTTCAAATAGAACTTGTGTGTCGCATCCTCTATCTGCTAGAATCACTCCGCGTGTCCCATACATCACTCTTCAATCTGCTTTCCGAAGCATAGTACCAGATTCGTGGATCAGCAGGTTCGCCACTAAACAAAAGTTGGGTTTCCTAGTGGGATATACATCTCCGATTCGCGAAACGGAGATGGAGATCCAGAATTGGAGATGGATACACGAACCGGATAATTAGGCACAAAGATATCCCCATTCAAAAGGGAAAAAAAGACAAACAGGAAATAACGTTGCAACCTTCTACAGAAATATAGTATCGTGACCAGATCTCCCTTGCACAAGCGCCGCCTTTCCATCTAAACAATAACATGGTTGAAGAAAATCTCCCGATTGATTTCATCCTCTCCAAACATCCATCCCCACCTAGACCATGCGGTCAAGGTCTCAAGGCTGCAGGTCACAGCTCCATCCTTCCGTGTCGCTCTGCTCCCAAGGACGATATCAGTGGCAGATGGCGGCTGGAAGAAATCATATCCACCCGTTTTCTATTCTCTCTAGATTAATTGGTTTGACACCCATCAAGGAATCAGGCAACAAATCTTTACTGATTGCCATCAATTTCGAACCTCAATTGGGACCAGTTCAGAAGCGTGTTGCAGCAAATACGGTCATTATTTTGGAAACACTCACTCAACCGAACCACAAGAAAGTTGATAAATATTTTTGCAAGGAAAAAAGTAAACCTAATGTATACTCAGTTAATATTTGCGACAGCACAAAGATGGATTCAATCGACAGGGGCATGTCACACCTTTGGAACCATGTCAACATTGTATTCTCTGCTAGCGCCTAGATGTGCCGGTGGTTTTTCTTCCCCCCTAAACTTCTTCCAGAGCTGTAAGCAACACAGACAAACATTAAAGAGATATAACTAAAAAAACACAAGACTAAATCAACCGTACCAACTACCAAAACAAACATAGTGACTTTCATTTCGTTAAGAATGTTTTCAACAAAGTACTCATTTAGACATCTATAACCTCATTCTAGGTAATTGCAGTTTTAATCCAAACCACTAAATACAGAAATATAGTTGCTTGCCTGGTTCAAGTTGAGAGAGGTGGAATCTCCTCCGTAGTAGTCGTTTCTATCCATGTGCAAAACCTGCAGAAGCACAAGAGGATCCTTCAGAACACATTTAGCAATACCACCATTTTTAGCACCCCTTCAGACCACAGACATGTATCCAAACGCCATTTTCGGGTCTGCACTATTTCCCCCCAATTAATACACTATAAAAATCACACTTCCATAAAGGGCAGACATGGCAACCACAACTCAAAGCAGGCCCTTCTCTGGGAACTCATACCCTGCCCTTCAAAACAGGGTACTACATCTACGTTTTGCGTAAACTGAGGCATGGAGACGGCAGCTGGGGTCACCGCCACTGCAATTCACAGTCCGATTCGGCCACGCCCCCGCGTACGTGCCTCCAGATACCACAGATTGCGTCCCTACCTCCACATCACTACAGAGTTCAACAACCGCCTAAGTTCTCGCTGCAACAATCGCCCATCTACCGGCCTCAGGCCCGGATCAAGCCAGTATCGTCGCCCGATCTACTACTCGGAAGCAGCAGCAACCACCCCCGCGCGCGGGGCTCCTTCGAAACCGGAGCAACGGAAGTAGGCGCCTAGCGCCGGGAAAGCGAGCGATCGATCGGGAGTGAGGGGAAGCGGCTGACCTTGAGGCCGTCGACGGAGAGGAGGCCGCTGAGGATGCACTCCTTGAGCCCTGTGCCGAGCACGATCACGTCGTACTCCTCGTCCATGGCGGCTGGCTGGCGGCGGCGATCGCGGGCGGGCGAGAGCGGAGCAGCAGATGCGGGAGGAGTGAGGCGGACGAGAAGTGGAATCGAGTTTGTCGCAGGCAAGGGGTTAAAGGAGCGGTGGGATTTGGGAATCCTGGGCTAGGAGGCGTGGAGCGGTGGGATGCCGATCGGCAGGAAAGGAACACGGCGTGGGTGGCGCCTTTGCGTGCAGGCCCCTGGGAGGAGACGCTATTTGCGTGTCGGGGATCCACTTTTTTCTGCCTTTTCGGGATCCACTGTTTATTGGTTCTGGCCCGAGTGCCTGGCCGTAAGCCTCTCAATTGGGTCTTTGCTTCTTCGGCGTGGCCCATTCAGCCCAAGAAGGGCTGGGCCAGGCTTTGGAACTGCCTTTGGAAACCCCAAACAGAAAATGCCGAGCATCCCCTCAAAAATAAAAATGCCGAGCTAGAAAAAAAATGCAAAGCCGTATACTGGTCTTGTCTGGTTCAGCTGGTCGAAAAACTTCTTCACAATAACGAGTACTCCCTCCGTTTATAAATCTAAGATGTTTTAGATATTTCAGTGTGGACTACATACGGAGGGAAATGAGTGAACATGCACACCAGAATGTGTCAAGATACATGTGAATCTACCAGATTCAAAAAAGATGAAACGTCTTGTGTTTAGGAATGGAGGGAGTACTATTTAAATGTGTGTGCGTTGCAACCGTTGGTTTTTAAGTAAACATAAAATGCACATAACTATATAAAAAATTGAAACCCATTGCATATTTAGGTTCATACCTTACGAAAATACCATCAATAAGTTGAATGCCATTTTTTTATCTGTTCTATAATAATTGATAAATTTGCAACTAAAGCCATAATGCCAATGTTTCCGTTCCCTAAAACTACATTACATCTTCTTTCTGATACTATTTCCAGAGAATAGTGAGACATGATGTTATTGTTTTTTTTTTCTCTAAACCACATTGCATCTTCTGCCCGTGTTCACCTGATTCATTTGATCATTTTCACACAACTTTAATGTTGAAAGTTTTTATTTTTCTTGGGCATAGACAAATGCTTATGAATTGTTTGCAAGTGTGGTGGTATAGGCACAACTAGGAGTTAAGTTCACCATCTTTGCAAAAAAGGTGAGAACAACCATCACGATGCACATAACAAAATATATCCAAATTTGCGCCACGGAAAAAAATCTCTCATACATGCAACCAAACACCATACTCTAATTCAAGGCAAGGCATCACCCTGAGCCTGCATCTAGACTTCCATGAGCCTGGTTGCTGAAATATATGCAAACCCATTGTGAATCTACGATTATCATCCGGTTTCGGCATCGCTCACAACACACCCGAGCTATGCCCGCAGTCACTCACATGGAAGCGAGCGATTATGTACGTGCATGCGTCCCTAGGAGCGAGGGAACCAGTCCAATCCATCCCAAATCAAGCCCGGACTACTTGCGCTCGATTTACTAGAAAGATATCTAAACATGCGTTGCTCTATTTCAATTTATATTATATCATTAAGCAAACCGCTCCTTGCTGAAAGAGCAGATACGCTGATGTGCGATTCTGGGAGTATAGTACACCACGGTCGCCTTGTTTAATCGACCAAATATCCGGTGCATGCACATTGCATACTTTTCGGTTTGATCCTTAGCTTGATCTTGTCATGCCTATGCCAAGGGGAGTATCAGCGAAGAGATACTGGGCATCTCGCTTGAGATCCTGCAACGACCGGCTACCAATGCGGCCAGTACATCGAGTTCATTGCTGGGAGCTAAATAACTTCAAATCATCCATAGTCGAGACTGTCAACAAGGCATATATAATTAGCTAAGCTAGTGCCCTACCTGATGAGTACACAGACGAGATTTTCTGGGCGGGTGCGATTTCATTCTCTCCAGGGGGGAGGAACCTTAACAAAACTGAATCTTAGGCCACGTGAGGCTGTCTCGTCTACTTGCAGTTGCATCACACTAGCTAGGGGAAAAGGCGTCAAAGGATCATGACCAGCAATGCAGATGCACCACCTTCCCCCAAGAACGTAAAACCGTCTGGTACATTGCACCCGGACCTCCAAATCTTCAGGGTTTGTCCTCCAACACAAGCCATTGGGCTACGAGTACACTTGCGCATCCGGGACCGGGGCAGCCACATCACATCAGTATCTGTCCTTGGCCATCGTGCACTCGTGCCATCCGAATTCAGAGCTATCTTTGATTGCAAGGAAGACAACAGGCAGCAAGGCCTTCTAGATAGTTTCTATATGTACTCCTACGGCGTACTCGTCTACTACTGATACGACGATCAGATAGTAGTATCTTCCTCCAAACACCATTGCAATTCTCAAGTTTGTGACAGTCCACTGCCGAATGTCGACGGAGAGGAGGGCGAGGAAGAATGGGTCTATGGCCGGCGGCGGAGGAGGAAGGCGAGCGCGCGGCGCAGAGGAAAAGCGATCGACGGCGCCGCAAGGACAGAGGGCGCCCCCCGCGACGGCGGGGGGATACTTCACGACGGAGCTGGCCGCGCTGTTCCTCTGCCTGACCGCGCTGCTGGTGTTCTTGCCGCTGGTCCTTCCGCCGCTACCGCCGCCGCCGTCGCTACTGCTGCTGGTCCCCGTCGGGCTTATGGCCATCCTGATCGCGCTGGCGTTCGTGCCGACGGAGGGCCGGAACAGCATCGCCTCGTCGTGCCTTTGAACAGCACGTACGTCGCGCTAGGAGAGGAACGATTGCCTTCGCGCTTTCTTTTTTACAGTAGACAAACCAATACTTATGGACTTATGGTACCGTCAATCTGAAGAAATTCCGCTAGTTCTGGTGCAGTAGCTTTTACCTCGAAATGGGCTTTCATCCAGTCGGAATTCAAATTTGGTCAATATTCATCCAAATTTAATGAATTTTAGATGAAATGATTCCAAACATTTCAGACCTTCGGTGAGGTCCAGGATAATGCTGGTGTCAAAATTCTGTACTCTACCGTCAAGAGTACATTTACTGACCTCGAGAGCCGGACTAGCTTCTAGGTCTCTCTTACTGTTGTTAGATTTCTGTTGTTAGATTAGTTTCTTGCTTTGTACATGTCTTTGTACACATTTTATTTCTCCTACTATTAATGAAACAGCAGGCTTGACTGCTCTTTCCGTCAAAAAGAGTACATTTACTGCGGCATGGCCGGATTATCCAACTATGCCACTTGAAGAAAAGCGTTGTGCCTGCACTTCTTGGATCCATATATGATCCGAAATCTTCAAAAAAATTGCATGTAAATGGTTTTTAATGCCACCGTTAGAGACCTTGGTTGTTCTGGCTACTAGGTACAAAACCATGTGGATGTGTTTCCACCGGTTTCTTCTCTATCCAATATCGTTTGCTAAATTAATTCCTCAAAAAAATACCGTTTGCTAAATTCTTGCAATCGCTTAATTAGTTCATTGCTTTTATCGTTTTACGTCGAACTTAAACACTGTGTGCACATGTTGGCAATAAAATTCATGGTTGTTTCATCAACCCACGCAGGGGTGGGGACTCTCCACCTCTATTTTCTTGAAAACAAATTGCAGGTTAAAAATAATAATGTTGAGTAAGTTGCGTTTACCGAATGTCATTGGTGTATCAAATCCACCTCTACAACAAGAAAGCATTTTCTATTTAGTTTAATTTGCACTATTTTTTTTGGGTTATGGAATGCTTTTGATTTTTCTGTCACCCATTTCCCCATCGGTGAATAGAAGGTATGTCGAACTTAAAATATTTAATAACTGAAATACTTGTTATGAATAGAGATTGATAACTTACATTGATGAAAGAAAAAGGCAACTAGGACATGACTCATGGACACACCCAAATCTTGCATCAGTAGAAAAAGTCCCATAATACCCTTGGCACACATCGCTCTAGGCTCCGCTACCAACTTTGCTAGCGAACAACTCCACCTTTTTCGAACATTCCATGAGTCACTTGTGAGGGTTTGTACTTATTATCAAATTTGCACTTATTTCCTTCATTCCTCTCCTCTATCCTTTCGCCACTCGGTGAAAATATATTTATTATTGTCCTTTCTCGACCACAAGTTAATGCCACTAACATGGTGTTACGCCGCCTACTATGGTAAGGGTAATCTCCTCCCATATGCATCATTGCAATGCACACCATCTCTCGCTAACCCGTGCAATGTGAAGCAGGAGAGAAGATATGATATCTAAGCCGCTCCTCGCCCCCCCCCCCCCCCCCCCCCCCCCACATGCTCCACTCACAAGCTAGTAGCCATTCATGTGTAAATCTGAAATTTAGTAGGGTTGAGTTGGAAATTTAAGTTTCGGGAGCACAAGCTCATTTTGGTAAAGTTGTGTACTAAGTTGGTGTGACTTTAGCTGAAAGAAAGTGTTGACGGAGTTGTAAGCTGATGTTGGGTATTTATAAACTACTTTGTAACATGTTGCAATTGATCATACACAAAAAAAAATTGTTTAATGAGTTGAAATGTGCAAGTCATATTCTTTTGTAAGAAGTCAAAAGTGTGTTATTTTATCTATTTGTTGTCACCTGCTATGACATCACCCTCGTCGGCTACAATGGCGATCGTCGAGCATGAAATGAGAACCAATGAAGCACATTGGTTGGAAATAGGTCCACACATGCTGGTAAGTGCAATAGTTTGTGGACAGCCTAGATTCAAATGAGAGTGGGGAATTTTTTTTCTGGCTCTGATACCTTCCAAAGTTGTTTTGTAAGCGTTGCATACAAGTTATTAGAAGTTTCATACAAGTTATGTGGCACATATCTCAAAGCAATAATGTTTGTTGGAAGTTCCATATGTGGTATGGATATTGAAGCATGAATGCAAAGTGGAAAGCTTGTCGGTAGACGGTAGGTACCGAAGCCATTAGTTAAATTATTTGGGTTGAACTATAGCACTCCACCCGACAAATAAGTGTGTACGTACGTATCTATGTGTGTAAGTTTCACTCATGCAAGTGCAAAGCATATGAAATAGAATTGCATTTGGAAATGTGTTCCAGTAGAACAAAAAATCATTCAAGTCAAATCAAATGAAAGATATAGAAGCCTGATATAGAAGAACGTCGACCAACAAGACCAATCGCCTAATAGGAGGGAAGAAAAACATGGGCAGCCGCGAAACTCGAAAAAAATAAGTAGACCTATTATATAGTCACTGCCTCTCATGGGAATATGTATTCCTACATTTCAGTACACCACTTAAATAAATCGATTATACCTTGTTTATCCTTTTAATATACTATTAGTGGTTGAATTCCAGACATGCCAATGTAATATGAATTGCATGAAAAAATGCGGGGTCTTTGGTTATTGCTATATACGATGGCGTTGGAAACAAACATGACAAGAAAATTGCTATTAGTAACTTATAGTGGGGTTTGTCGATATAGATAATGATACAATGGAGTATGTGTAGTTAATTTCTATATATGAAATGATTAAATATTTTTGTGCAATACTGAAAAATACATTCATTGCGTGTGTATTTATGAAAAACATGGGAGTATGCCTATTTCAGATTATTATTATTTGTTCTCGAAAGCCATGAAAGGATATTGTGAATCATTTGAACTTTTTTGCTACCTTTTGAAAGCATTTTGTTGCGTTGTATAGTGAGCTGGCTATGCATTCTGTCACTCACTGTCCCCGTGGAGCAAAAGATAATATCAAATAACATGATTTCGTCACCATTCTCCATCGTTTTCTTTCACAAATAAAAGATCTACATACCGCCAAGGAGTAAAAAAATACTCTGGTTTCGTGTCACGACATCTAAGGAATTATGTTTATTTGGATGAAAATTAAACTCCAGATTTTGGTTGTTCCAAGAAATTGTCCGGCCACCGAGCTGGGTTAACATTGCCGAATCAGCACCACATCGATCGCATGGTTTACAAGAGCTCAGTTTCGTCGCTAGTGCACGTTGGCATACATCCTTTTGCCTTTCGCACAGCACACTCAAGGAAATTTCACCATCATGTGTCTGCAGTTTTCTTCTTTTCAGAGAAAAGACGACATAGTATTTTGTTTCTCGAGGCACGGTTTTAGCTTTATTGGCATGTTCTGTTCCTCGTGTGTCATGGGTTTTCCAATAGAGGGTATAGGGTTCACTCACCCTTGCTGTAGACACCCGGGAGAATTAATAGCTGTCAGAAAATTACATGTTCAAATGCATGAACAATGCAGTAGAAAGCGTACGAATTATGTGATAGTAGAAATTTACCAGTCTTTCAAGCATGGCCAGCAAGCTAAACATGCTTAATGGGTGGGCGAACTTTAATATGTACCAAGGAGTGCAAACTGTCAGAATATGTTATTTACATCGAGCAAACTTAAGATCTCTAGTTTTCAAGGATCGACTGCAATCTTATGAAGAAGAGAATTTTTATGGAGACTCCACACTCATAATTCATATAATAGGTGTCTCCTTTCGCACAACACGTAATATGCATGATGCGTCGGCAATGGTCGTGCATACATGGGGTGGTTTAGATGTACGGGGTACGTGCATGAACCGTTCAAACTTCTTTCCCACATTTATATAGCCGTTAAATCTTAATCGTGCATAGCCGTGAAATATGGCGCGAAAAAACAGCGAAAAATAAGCCGCTCAATACCTTATGTAATACTCAATAACATATAAAACCAATACAAATCTTAATTGAAGAGAAATGCCAAAACATAACAAGAAGATCCACCTGGATCAAATTTATAGATCCATCAGAATAATGTTCAACATACTTCCATAGCATTCAAGGAATACAACATGGGATGTAAAAGCTTCTAGAAAAGTACGACATAGATTGATGGATGTCTTAGAAACCTTCTTGGGAAGAACTATCCTCGTCGTCATCTTCATTTTCTGGCGGCTCTGATTCCTCCAACTCCTCAGATTCTACAACGTCGGTATCGTCTTCCTTCTTCACGGGAGAAACAACATCAGTTGTTCCCTCACCAACGCACATGCCGCATTCTTGATCCACGAAGGATTCCATAGTATTGACGAACGACCAACGTCTAACACAGAGTTGCGCGAAAACTAAGGAGGATATTATGAGGATCACAATGATGAGTAGAATCATGACCAACGGTGTGTAAGAACCACTTGAAACGAACCCACCATCATCGCTTCTTGACCCATATGGTGTGATGAACAATTGTGCTGGTGGAGGTGGAGGTGGAGGTGGCGGTGGTGGTGGTGATAAGAGCAACATCTCTAACACCCTCTAACTTCTAGTTAAGACCTTCCAAGAAAGCCCGTGTTATACTTGATATCGTTGTGTGCATTGAATTGCCTCCCTGCATAGGCTTTATAAAAGGAGCCATAGGGGCAAAATAGGAAGGACATGTATTTTGAGCAAGATATTTGTTCAAAATAATTCATGGGCAAATTCATGTAGCATACGTTTCACATCACCTACTTTTCCCTTTACGTGTACTTTTGGAAACAGTGTAATTTGTCTCGTGCATTCAGTTTCAAACTCTTTAAAGGAAACACTCTAAGAGTTCCCATGTAGAGACACTTTTTTTTCAGGTACAGCTTTTTGTCAATATTATATTAGAGAAACATCTTCAGCCTTCCAAATAAAACCATGTCCTTGCTGGCGAAATGTTATCTTCAAATGTTTGTTTTGTTTTAAATTAGTAAATAATAACATTATTCTTGGAACACGCATTATGGGTTCTCCTTATTAGAAAATTCACAATCGACACATATTGTTGGTGTCTGCCACCAAAGTTCTTTTTTTAGATTTGTTCAGTATCTTTTACTATAGAAGATTCAGAGTTTGAGTGAGCAAACCAAAGCTCAGCTAAGTTGTATCTATTAGAGAATATGCGAGCTTTGTTCGACCCGAGCTATCACTCAAGCTATAGAGTAGGCTCATACTCGGCCTGTGACTATCCCGGGTCAATCTCAAGCCACACACGATTTGGGATTAAAATACTTTTTCATTATCCATTTTCTTGCGAAATATCATTCATGACCATTACTTCAAAATGCTTGTTTTCGAAAGGTAGAGAATCTCATGTATTGTCTATTGAAGGAAACGAATTATTGGGTCGAACTGATCTCATCATTTATATAATGACCACATTATAAAGTATGAGATCAGTTCAACACAATAATCCATTACCCTCAGTATGCAATACATGAGGCTTCTCGCCCCTAATATCTTCTCTTGAATGTCATGATCCACATATTGCAAAAAGACATAGTGTCCTTTTTCTCCGCCCCCTTTTCTCTCCGCCCCCATTGGTTGTGTATTGGAATATGTTGTCTCTATGTTGTAATGTCGTTATATCCCACTCTTTCGCTATGTAAGTTGTTAGATCACGCTTTGCTATAGAACAATAGGGAAAAGAATGGTTCATTGACAAACGATTGGCATGAATATCACCAGGTCCCCCATACATCAGGGAACGACTCTGGAGCATCAATAATGCGACCTACCTCACTCAACCACCACCCTTCCACCATTGTCCCAACACTAGTAAAAACCAAAATAAGTAGCCCCTATCGTCAACGGCGCAAAGAAGGAGAACATTTAAAATATTTGCGCCTAGCCAAAGAAGCCTGCTAGAAATGGTCGCACGTGACCTGGACCACATTAGTTGGCAGCATTTAAAAATAAAAAGGATATCATCGATGAATTATCAGCGGACACTTTTCCATATTTGTGTCTGATGTGAACCTCTGTTGTAACAGACATAACCGTAGGGAAAAGCACGATGCGTTGACGAGAAAATGGCACACTAGTACAGAATGACACATCGGATACCCCTCTATGGCAACGACACGAGTTAGGCGACGGAAAATCGCGACATCCCCCGCGCGCCCGCACTGGGTCGTAAGGCAGGCCCACAACAAAGGCAACGGGTAAATAGAGAATACATTTTGGCAACGGAGATTATTTTACCTCCGTTACCGATATGTGCTCATCGCACGCAGACATTCGCGTAATCTCCGTTGCCATTAGAAGCAGCCCGACAGCCCGCTAACGCGGCCTATAAGAACCTACGCCCTTCACTCTCACTGTCTCACTTCCAACCCTAGCCGCCGCTTAGTCTCCTCTCTCTCCACTGTGACGCATGGCTTCCACCGCCGGCGCTGGTAGATCCGGCCATCGCGGCCGCGGTCGCGGCTGTGGCCGTGTGAAAGGGCATGTGTTGCCCCATGCGTGGTTTTGGTAATTAATGACAATCCTTATGGACTAATGTTTGCATTGAGATATTCTTGTAGATCTTGTCCATAAGAAAAGATTGGAGTTCATGTGTTGGACTCTAGAAGATTTCATGATGACCAAGGTTCCATCCAAGGGTTTATATGAAGAATGGTCATGTGAAGAGTTGAGCTTATTGCAAGCATGGCTTGGAAAAGAAGATTGAGTGAACTTCATGTTTATCTCCAAGTCATCATCTATATCAAGATAAGAAGATGAAGTGCAAGTGGATTCATGAAGACGGAGTTTAGCAAGGCTCTCCCATAATGGAGTATGGGGGAGCATTTGGAGAAGTCTTCATCAAGCATGTGCTAGCAAGCACAATCAAGAAAGGTGTTCCAACTTGAGAGAGTCAAGATCGTCATCATCTAGCTCAAGTGGAATGCGCAAGGCAAAGGTATGATCTTGATAGGGTTTCTATTTTACCGGTCTCATGATGTTAGTTTGGAGACCGGGTTATAGGATAGACGACGTACTATCAAGAGGGGCTCTCAAGTGAGTAATTTGATCACATCTTTGTGGAGAGCTCAAACCTTTACATATTTGGCATATCATCTTTCTTGGTTCTTATTTGGCTTTATCCATGTGAGAATTTAGAGCTTGTGTTCATCTCCATACCAAGCTCTAGTTCATCAAAAACGGATTTCATTTGAATATCTTGTGCTGTTTTTGATGTTGGAGGTTTTACCGGTTCGTCTCTTGTAGAGAGGTCAAACTCTCCTCTTGTGTTATCCTCCTCATGATGGACTATGATGTGTATATGCATGATCTTGTTGTGCTTGTGATTATCTTCGGAGCAAGCCCAAGATCATTGAAAACGGAGTCCGGATGGAAAACTTGTTGCGTTCTCGGTGTTGGAAATATTACCGGTCCTCCTCGAGATAAGGTCCACACCTCCCATGTGTGATATCTCCTCCACTTTTTGTAGGAAAGCTCTTGTCGCTACCTTTCCAACCTCGTTGGTTTCATCTCGTTTGGAGCTTCCTTGCAAAAGTTATTGCATTTCAGGATTTGCTGTTCTGTGTTGCTTTTCCTGTCCGGAGTCTCCGGCCTCAGGGGTGCTCAGGGCCGGAGTCTCCGGCCTCCCTGGTTTTGGAGCGAAGTGCCCCGCGGACGGCGCTTGCTGTATAGCGTCTGGAGTTGGTGAAAGGACAAGGATGTCGCCTAGAGGGGGGTGAATAGACGATTAAAACTTTTCCGGTTTAGGCTTGATAATTGCGGAATAAAACTAGGTGTTTAAATTAACAAGCCAACAACCTAAATAAACTAGGCTCACCTATGTGCACCAACAACTTATGCTAAGCAAGACAAGTAACAAGGTGATAGCAATATAGAATACTTCAAGCACAAAGGCTATCACAATGTAAAGTGCATAAGTAAAGAGCTCGGGTATAGGAATAACCGAGGCACGCGGAGACGAGGATGTATTCCCGAGTTCCTCCTTTTTAGGGGAGTACGTCTCATTGGAGAGGTGTGAACCAACACAATGGTTCAACAACCACAAAGGTTTCACCTTCTTCTCTGATGAACCGCACCACAAAGGTTTGGTTCACCTTCCACTATCGGAATCCTTCGAGACGGAAATCCGGAGCCTTTCAACAACGATCCGGGGCACAACCCACAACGGGATTGGGGCTCCCGAACAGCTACAAGTGACCACACAAGGGTCTCAACCACCACACGGGCGTCTAGGGTCCAAAGACCCAAGAGTAACAAGTTCACAAGCTTTCAACTTCCACGAATCCTCGTGGAGAGCACAAACCGATGCAACGAAGCAATGGCAAGAGCACAAGTGCTCAAATCCTTCACTCTCAAATCCCACCACAAGCAACTAATGTTTATGGGGGAGAAGAGAGGAAGAACAAAGTAGGAGAAACACCAAGAACTCCAAGATCAAGATCTACTAGGTTCCCCTCACTTAGAGGAGAGATGGATTGGTGGAAATGTAGATCTAGATCTCCTCTCTCAAATCCCTCAAAGATATGCAAGAATCATGGGAGGAATTGGGAGAGGGGCAAGCTTTCCAAGGTCAACAATGGTGGGGGAGAGAGAGAAAACAAGCTTAGAAGAGCTAGAAAACCATTGGGGAAGAAGGGGGCCTTATATAGGTCCCCAAGAAAAGGAGCCGCTAGCAGGAAAACACGGACCGGATATTTCCGGGTCAAGGACCGGATATTTCCGGACCCCCGAAAAACGACCAAGTCCCCCAAAAATTCGGTACTGAACTCGGGCCGGAAATTTGGCCGGAAATTTCCGGCCTAGGGACCGGATATTTCCACCCCCCAGAAAACTGCAGAAACACCAAAACGAAAACGACAATAACTTTTTCATCCGGACTCCGATTTTGATGTTCTTGGGCTCGTTGGAATCACCACAACGAGCACGACAAGATTATGCAGAGAAACATCATAGTCCAACAAAGGAGGATAAAACCAAATAGGGAAAGATTAAACCTCTCTAAAAGAACAACCGATAAAACCTCCAATCCAAAACCGCAATATGTTTTTCATCCGGACTCCGTTTTGTATGATCTTGGGCTTGTTTGGAAGATACTCACAAGCACAACAAGATTATGAATATACACATCATAGTCCATCATGTGAGGAGGAAACCACAAGAGAGTTTGACCTCTCTTAGAAAGGCAAACCGGTAAAATCTCCAACATCAAAAACGCACAAGATATTCAAATGAAATCCGTTTTTGATGAACTAGAGCTTGGTATGGAGATGAACACAAGCTCTAAATTCTCACATGGATAAAAGCCAAATAAGAACCAAGAAAGATGATATGCCAAATATGCAAAGGTTTGAGCTCTCCACAAAGATGCGATCAAGTTACTCACTTGAGAGCCCCTCTTGATAGTACGCCGTCTATCCTATAACCCGGTCTCCACTAACAACATGAGACCGGTAAAATAGAAACCCTATCAAGATCATACCTTTGCCTTGCGCATTCCACTTGAGCTAGATGATGACGATCTTGACTCTCTCAAGTTGGAACACCTTTCTTGATTGTGCTTGCTAGCACATGCTTGATGAAGACTTCTCCAAATACTCCCCCATACACCATTATGGGAGAGCCTTGCTAAACTCCGTCTTCATGAATCCACTTGCACTTCATCTTCTTATCTTGATATAGATGATGGCTTGGAGATAAACATGAAGTTCACTCAATCTTCTTTTCCAAGCCATGCTTGCAATAAGCTCAACTCTTCACATGACCATTCTTCATATAAACCCTTGGATGGAACCTTGGTCATCATGTAATCTTCTAGAGTCCAACACATGAACTCCAATCTTTTCCTATGGACAAGATCTACAAGTATCTCAATGCAAACATTAGTCCATAAGGATTGTCATTAATTACCAAAACCACGCATGGGGCAACACATGCACTTTCAATCTCCCCCATTTTGGTAATTGATGACAATCCCTTTTACGAGGGTTTATATAATGAATTAAGCAACCATGCAACACAAAGAGCAAGGATGCAAGAAAGGCAAATGCTTAAGAACGAAACTAAAGCATAAAACCAAATTCCCTTAAACCCTCTAAACTTCTCCCCCATTGGCATCGATTGCCGAAATGGGAGGAAAAATTTAGAAGGCCAATATAGTAAGAGCTCCCCCATAATGTGTGCATTTCTCATAATATGAGTGAAATCAAATGCACATATCCAATGACGAATAGTTGGGAAGGAGATCAAACTATATTGAGGATCCAAAGATTGCAAAAGAAAAAAAATTGAAAGATACTTCGACAAAAGAAGTAACCAATCAAAGGATCCGAAAAACCAATAGAACATAAGAAGATATTATGATAAGATCAACCAAGTGTTCTAAAATCAAGAGGGAACTCCCCAAGGTACGTGCACAATAGGATTTGTATTTCAATATGTGTGCACAACATGGAATCCTCACTCCCTCCTAGATAATTTTGAACACAAACAAAGAGTAGCAAATAGGTCCACAAGCTTATTAAGATGCAAAAATACCAAATGAAAAACAAAGCTTGTGCCTTTTAGAAACCACCAAAGAAACAAAAGTAATAAAAGGTGGTCACTAAGAATTGGAATACCAATTAAAGATGTAACTACTCTCATGTGTATAAGTTTCTAAGTAGACATCAATCATGAAGATATAAGTCCAAAAAAAACATGCACACACAAAATAGATACAACGGTGAAGAACATGATATCCAAGGGAAGTCATATATATACCAATAAGATCATTGCTTAAAAGCATAGCACAAAGCTCAATTTTATCTTAAAGGATATAGATGAACTTCCAACACAATCTCATCATAGCATCAAAAATATCCACAAGGGATAAGGTGAAAATGGGATGCTCCGAGAAAGATAACAAGTATCGCAAAAGGCAAATGATTTTGAAAAGCATCAATATTGCATATGTGAGACATAGAGTAGAAAGTGCTAGATTAACATATTTGGATTGATGAATCATGAAAATGATTATATATATTCCCCTTGATATGTAATCATCCCGGCTTGCCCACATTTGCAACAAAGTTGTTTTGCAAGAACCAAATGAATTGCAACAAAGAGATTCATGCCAGAAACAACCTACACAAGGTTGAAAGCTAGAAAAGTATGCATGAGGTAGATACTTGTTACCGAGATAGCATTGGTGATGTAGAAGATAAGAGTTCACGATCATCCGAGCTTGGCTCCAATAAGCACATGGTGATAACACCTTCCTTGTAAATGAGACAAGCTTCCAATGCATCTCCGAACAAATTCAAGTACAACATGGTACCCAAACTCATTGGGTCCAAAGTAGTTAGAGCAACTACAATACATAGGACAAACTCCACATAAATATGTGCATATTGATATGAAATTGAATTTCATGCACATCTTAGCCATTTAGGATTTGATGGAGTTTATCCTATATATTGGATCAACGAAAGTAAGCATGCCATAAGATATACATATAGTAAATATGCATGCACAAGACTTTCAAGAACCAAAGAGATACAATTTGGACAAAACACCAATTAAACCAAGAAAGCACACACAAGTGTGACAAGAAAAAATTGTCCAAATTATATCAAAACCAAATCAACACATGATTGAAGATACCACTTTGAAAAGATACCAAATGAAAGTAAGATACCAATTGATGAAAATACATCAAGGAATAAACCAAACCCTCTACACTTTCATGATGGCACAAAGTACCAAGACGAAAATGTTTGTCTTCCAAAGAGACACGTCATCGGGATCAAATACCAATTGAAGACAACTAATGTTCAAAAGCATATAGGATTGCTCCCCCAAGATTTGTGCATTATTTATGATCTTGCATTTGAATACAAAATGCACACAAATGGGATCATCACTCTCCATACATATTATTCAAACACTAGTCATGTTCAAGGAAAGCAATAAGATGCAAAACCAATTTAAAGAACGGTGTTCTACTCAAAGTAGGATAGCTTCCCAAGAATAGTGCATTATCAAGAAGTATGACTTTTGAATGTCAATGCACAAGAATTGGATCATTGCTTTTCCAACTCAAGAAAGCACAAAACAAATTTTGAGTAGAGCAACAAGGATCCAAAAGATACAAGGAAGACAAAAGAGAGTTAGATCAAAACAAATCCTTGGCAATAAAATAAGGCAATTCAAAGCAAGAGACAAAGTGAAGATGGTCCACAAATTTCACCACACATATGAGTATCACTTGTCAAGGACAAGGAGTATATAGAGATATTTCTCGGTGGTATATAGAAATGATATTGAAGACCAATTTCACAACAAATAAGCATATGGCAAAAGATAAGATTTAAAGGCCAAAGCTTAAAAGATAGATATTCTTGATAGCTTCAAGTATTCACGCGATCATGCAAAGCCACTACAAAGAGTAGCTTGAAGCAATCGATTTCCCAAAAGGATATGCGAACATATTTGGGGAAAACCGTACCAAGAATGTCCATCACAAACAAGATCCAAAAGAGTGATTAAACAAAATCATTTTACCAAAATGGAACTTGTTTGAGCAACATGCCACATAGGAATAAGATAATAACAAATCAATTCTAGGTGGCAATACCTCACATGTTCACATTTTCTAGGTTTGTAATATGCACATAGCTTATTACTCCCCCATAATGTGATAATCCATTTTTTAACAAGAGGCAAAAAAAACCAACTAGAGAAATTAATGGACATTATAGAATTTGAATTTCTCATGAGAATGACATACCACATAGAGATAGATAATATTATATATCAACACTAAGTGGTATTCCTCATGTACACAATTTTAGGATTGTGAAGTGCACGAAGCATATCCCCCAAAATGGATAGTCCATTAATCTCTCAAAAAGAGAGCCAACAAGATAAGATATCAAATAAAAGCAATAAGGCTCAACACAAGTAAATGGTGTGCAAACCAACATACACATACTTGATTACTCAAGATAAGTAAGTAGAGAGCACAACACATACAAACACTAGCAAGGTACAAAACCTAACACATGCAAGGGTGCAAGCAACTTTCAATGTATATATGATTTAAATAAAAGTTACCGCAAGGAGGAACATTGGATATGAGATAGAACAATATAATCCAAATGACTTGGCTTGAGATAATATAATTGATGAAGATCCCTTAATTCTTCATAATGTAGCCAAGTCTCCAATGCCCTCCAACAACACCTATTGATCAAGTTTTAGCTTGTTGGTCCCCAACCAAGTTGGGTCCTAAGAGGTTAGTCACAATAGGCTTGGCAACCCAAATGGTTCTTTTCTTGACACCACTTTGAGTACCAACATATTTGGCAAACACATTGCCAACCTTATCCTTCCGAAGAGAATAATCATCATCAATAATAATGGGGTTGGATAAGGTACCATTTGTGCATGAAGAAGCAACGTGACCCTTCTCACGGCATAGGTAGCAACATCTACTTCCTCCTCTCTTCTTAGTTGGAGTCTTGACTTGAGGAGGGGTAGCTTGATTCTTCTTGGGAAGAGGCCGTTCTTCAACTTGAGGAACTTGAGTTTGAACTTGAGGCTTCTTCCCTTGTTGCTTCTCACTAAGAGCCTTCTTCTTCAAAGGGCAAGATCTAACATGGTGCCCTTCAACTTTGCACTTGAAGCAAACAATCTTGGCCGAATCTTAACTTGTTCTTGGCCCTTTTCTTCTTGTTAACTTGGACTTGTTCTTGATATTGGAGTTGAATCCAAGTCCACTCTTGTCATTGGGGCGTCTTTGAACACTCAACATATTGTCAAGTGTAGAATCCCCAACATGACGCTTTTCCAAGTCTTTCTTCAAAGAAGTGACTTGGGCCTTGAGCTCATTTAATTCCTCTACATGGTTAGTATCAACAAAAACACTAGAGGAAGTAGAAGCTTCATTGTTAGAGCAACAAGGCAAGGAAAGTAATTCATCACAAGATGTAGCAACATTGTGAGTGGATGAATTACTAGGACTAGCACATGGCAATATAGCATTTTAGTAGAAGTTGTGCCTTGTCCACATGAGGCTCACAAGATGTTACCTTTGTAGTGATAGCCTCATGAGCTAACTTTAGCCTAGCATAGGATGCTAGAAGATCATCATTAGAGCTAGATAGCTTTTCATGACTTTCTTCCAATTTCCTATACTTGCTAGTTAGCAACTCAAGTTGAGCCCTTAGCTCAACATTCTCCTTCAAAATAGATGCTTCACAAGAAGTGGAGTTAGTAGCACAAGCATCATCAATTTAGAAATGGAAGA
This sequence comes from Poa pratensis, assembly GCA_947311845.1. Taxonomy (NCBI): domain Eukaryota; kingdom Viridiplantae; phylum Streptophyta; class Magnoliopsida; order Poales; family Poaceae; genus Poa; species Poa pratensis. Next base: position 65,449,975 of record CAMZMU010000036.1, on the reverse strand, counting down.
AGACAACTTGGCAAGCTCATCATTTTTAGATAGTTGAGTTTGGAGTTGATCATGAGACTTGATAAGGAGAGAGTGTTCACTTTCTAAAGCCTTGTGGGCTTTGTCAAGTCTCTCTATATCCTCAATTAGTCTAGCATTGCCAACACCAAATTCAACTTTTTCCTTTTTAAGCACTTTATATTTAGCAATAGCATGATCTCTTTCCTTAATGATTTTAGCAATAATAAGATCATTTGATTCATCAAGAGATTCAAGTTTCTCTCAAGAGACACTCGAAGCTCTTGCTCTTCCTCAAGGGCATTCATTAAGGATGCCTTTTCATCGGCATCCTCTCTCTCAATTTGACATTTCTCGAGAAATTGAGTTTCCAAGTCCTCAATGATTTCCCTACTCTTAATAGCATAAACAATGATTTCACTTAGAGGAGGGATAGCTTTGCTACCTTTGGGGAGAGCACCAAATACCATCTCACCCTTCTTTGTTATGGATTCAACATCCATAAGCGCTCCATGAGAATCCTCATCCACATCATCACAAGATGTAGAGGGTTCCAAAGGTGGAGAAACCTTTGAATCCTTAGCCATAAGGCAAAAATGAGTAATGGGCAAAGATGGTGAAGAGATACTTGAAGCACCATTGAGATCCACGTCTTGTTCCAACAAATGTTGGATTCCTCTACATTGTTAGCCACACAAGAAATAGAGGATATGGAAGTATTGTTTTCATGGCAACAAGACGAAGAAGCATATCATCATGAGATTTAGTTAAACAACTATTACATGATATGCAAGGACTATCAACACTAGCATGTAACATTTGGAGTGCTAGAAGTGTTTAAGTCCAAAGATAGAACATTGCAATGAGATAGAGATGAAGTATAGTCAATAGAATATTCACCATCAACAAAGCAATTTCTATCACCACTCACCATATCATTACCTTGTGACAAATCACATGTTGGTGAAGTGGAAGAAGTTGTGAACTCATCACGGCCGGAGGTGGAGGGAGAACAATCATCCTCAATAATATTGGACACTTCATATTTATCTTGAAGCTTGGTCCATAGCTCATGAGCGTTCCGAAAAGGCATGATTGATGCAAGAACTACATCGCTCAAAACACATATGAGACAATTAGATACACGAGTATCGAGATAAGAGTTTTCCTCATCCTCTAAAGATACTTTTGGGAATCCTTTGGAGGAGAAAAACCCATATCTACAATTCTCTTAAAATTTGGGTTTATGTCCCTAAGAAGGTTAAGCATGCGAATTTTCCAAACATCATAATTTGTGCCATCGAATTTAAAATGGGATTGTGCACTAATTCTCTAAACGACATCTTTACTCTCTAGGCGGTAAAGCCCAAAAAGAGAGCCCAGGCTCTGATACCAATTGAAAGGACAAGGATGTCGCCTAGAGGGGGGGTGAATAGGCGATTAAAACTTTTCCGGTTTAGGCTTGATAATTGCGGAATAAAACTAGTGTTTAAATTAACAAGCCAACAACCTAAATAAACTAGGCTCACCTATGTGCACCAACAACTTATGCTAAGCAAGACAAGCAACAAGGTGATAGCAATATAGAATACTTCAAGCACGAAGGCTATCACAATGTAAAGTGCATAAGTAAAGAGCTCGGGTATAGAAATAACCGAGGCACGCGGAGACGAGGATGTATTCCCGAGTTCCTCCTTTTAGGGAGTACGTCTCGTTGGAGAGGTGTGAACCAACACAATGGTTCAACAACCACAAAGGTTTCACCTTCTTCTCCGATGAACCGCACCACAAAGGTTTGGTTCACCTTCCACTATCGGAATCCTTCGAGGCGGAAATCCGGAGCCTTTCAACAACGATCCGGGGCACAACCCACAACGGGATTGGGGGCTCCCGAACAGCTACAAGTGACCACACAAGGGTCTCAACCACCACACGGGCGTCTAGGGTCCAAAGACCCAAGAGTAACAAGTTCACAAGCTTTCAACTTCCACGAATCCTCGTGGAGAGCACAAACCGATGCAACGAAGCAATGGCAAGAGCACAAGTGCTCAAATCCTTCACTCTCAAATCCCACCACAAGCAACTAATGCTTATGGGGGAGAATAGAGGAAGAACAAAGTAGGAGAAACAACAAGAACTCCAAGATCAAGATCTACTAGGTTCCCCTCACTTAGAGGAGAGATGGATTGGTGGAAATGTAGATCTAGATCTCCTCTCTCAAATCCCTCAAAGATATGCAAGAATCATGGGAGGAATTGGGAGAGGGGCAAGCTTTCCAAGGTCAACAATGGTGGGGGAGAGAGAGAAAACAAGCTTAGAAGAGCTAGAAAACCATTGGGGGAAGAAGGGGGCCTTATATAGGTCCCCAAGAAAAGGAGCCGTTAGCAGGAAAACACGGACCGGATATTTCCGGGTCAAGGACCGGATATTTCCGGACCCCCGAAAAACGACCAAGTCCCCCAAAAATTCGGTACTGAACTCGGGCCGGAAATTTGGCCGGAAATTTCCGGCCTAGGGACCGGATATTTCCGCCCCCCAGAAAACTGCAGAAACACCAAAACGAAAATGACAATAACTTTTTCATCCGGACTCCGATTTCGATGTTCTTGGGCTCGTTGGAATCACCACAACGAGCACAAAAAGTTATGCAGAGAAACATAATAGTCCAACAAAGGAGGATAAAACCAAATAGGGAAAGATTTAACCTCTCTCTAAAAGAACAACCGATAAAACCTCCAATCCAAAACCGCAATATGTTTTTCATCCGGACTCCGTTTTGTATGATTTTGGGCTTGTTTGTAAGATACTCACAAGCACAACAAGATTATGAATATACACATCATAGTCCATCATGTGAGGAGGAAACCACAAGAAAAGAGTTTGACCTCTCTTAGCAAAGGCAAATCGGTAAAACCTCCAACATAAAAAACGCAACAAGATATTCAAATGAAATCCGTTTTTGATGAAGTAGAGCTTGGTATGGAGATGAACACAAGCTCTAAATTCTCACATGGATAAAAGCCAAATAAGAACCAAGAAAGATGATATGCCAAATATGCAAAGGTTTGAGCTCTCCATAAAGATGCGATCAAGTTACTCACTTCAGAACCCCTCTTGATAGTACGCCGTCTATCCTATAACCCGGTCTCCAAACTAACAACATGAGACCGGTAAAATAGAAACCCTATCAAGATACCTTTGCCTTGCGCATTCCACTTGAGCTAGATGATGACGATCTTGATCTCTTCAAGTGGACCACCTTTCTTGATTGCGCTTGCTAGCACATGCTTGATGAAGACTTCTCCAAATACTCCCCCATACACCATCATGGGAGAGCCTTGCTAAACTCCGTCTTCATGAATCAACTTGCACTTCATCTTCTTATCTTGATATAGATGATGGCTTGGAGATAAACATGAAGTTCACTCAATCTTCTTTTCCAAGCCATGCTTGCAATAAGCTCAACTCTTCACATGACCATTCTTCATATAAACCCTTGGATGGAGCCTTGGTCATCATGTACTCTTCTAGAGTCCAACACATGAACTCCAATCTTTACCTATGGACAAGATCTACAAGTATATCTCAATGCAATCATTAGTCCATAAGGATTGTCATTAATTACCAAAACCACGCATGGGGCAACACATGCCCTTTCAGTTGGTCCGGAATATCCCCGGAGTCTCCGACCGGCCGGAGTCTCCGACCCTCGTGGTCCGGAGTCTCCCGGTATGAGTTTTTCTGCATCGGCTTTTTCCTGACTTTCTGCGTCCGGAGTCTCCGCCCTTTTGGTCCGGAGTCTCCGCCCGGGCCGGAGTCTCCGGCCTCCCAGACCGGAAACTCCGGACTAAATACCCCTCCACCTACCTTCAGCCACTTAGCTTTTCCAAGCACGTTTTTTCCCCTCTCTCTCCTCCATTGTTGACCTTGGAAAGCTTGCCCCTCTCCCAATTCCTTCTATGATTCTTGCATATCTTTGAGGGATTTGAGAGAGGAGATCTAGATCTACATTTCCACCAATCCATCTCTCCTATAAGTGAGGGGAACCTAGTAGATCTTGATCTTGAAGTTCTTGGTGTTTCTCCTACTTTGTTCTTCCTCTCTTCTCCCCCCATAAGCATTAGTTGCTTGTGGTGGGATTTGAGAGTGAAGGATTTGAGCACTTGTGCTCTTACCTTTTGCATTTGGTGCATCGGTGTGCTCTCCACGAGGATTCGTGGAAGTTGAAAGCTTGTGAACTTGTTACTCTTGGGTCTTTGGACCCTAGACGCCCGTGTGGTGGTTGAGACCCTTGCATGGTCACTTGTAGCTGTTCGGGAGCCCCCAATCCCGTTGTGGGTTGTGCCCCGGATCGTTGTTGAAAGGCTCCGGATTTCCGCCTCGAAGGATTCCGATAGTGGAAGGTGAACCAAACCTTTTTGGTGCGGTTCATCGGAGAAGAAGGTGAAACCTTTGTGGTTATTGAACCATTGTGTTGGTTCACACCTCTCCAACGAGACGTACTCCCTTAACAAGGAGGAACTCGGGAATACATCCTCGTCTCCGCGTGACTCGGTTATTTCTATACCCGAGCTTTTTACTTATGCACTTTACATTGTGATAGCCTTCGTGCTTGAAGTATTCTATATTGCTATCACCTTGTTGCTTGTCTTGCTTAGCATAAGTTGTTGGTGCACATAGGTGAGCCTAGTTTATTTAGGTTGTTGGCTTGTTAATTTAAACACATAGTTTTATTCCGCAATTATCAAGCCTAAACCGGAAAAGTTTTAAATCGCCTATTCACCCCCCCTCTAGGCGACATCCTTGTCCTTTCACCGTGGCCGCCCCACCGTCCGGGCCTTCACGCAGCAACAGCGTCAGTTGGTGTTGCGGGACGAGCTTGCGGAACAGGCCGCCGATGCTACGGCGCCCGTGGGCCGGTGCCACTCCATTTGCTTTGGCGCTCGTCCGCTGGCACTGCAGGAAGAGCACGCCGAAGGCTCCAGTGCTCCGCACCCTTCCGGCTGCACCCGCTCACTTGGCCGCCATTGTAGCTACCGCCAGATCCGCCAGGCGGACTACCCCGGCCCCCTTACTCGCTTTCGGAACCATCCGTCTTCCTCATTGTCCTCGTCCTCGTCCTCCGACGATGAGGAAGAGGAGGAGGATCTTGATCTGGAGATCAGTTGCCAACTCTCCCGCGCCGATTTCAAGCGCCAGGACGCCCAGCGTCGTCAGGAGGAGGCCGATCTGGAGGCGGCGGTGCTCCTCTCCGAGGCCTCGTCCCAGGTCGAACGCGCCGAGGAGGCGGTCTTCCAGTCTGACCTCCGGGCCGCCGTAGCCCTCTCTTTGGTCCATGGCGAGGGCATGGGGCTCGAGGTGGAGGCGCCGCCAGGAGAGGCCTGCGCTAGCTCCGTCGTAAGCGAGCCCGCCTCGCCTAATGTAAGACCCCAGTTCATTAGAATAGGGTTTTTTATTTTTGCACATATTTTTGCTCGTTTCAGATGATTAGCTTTGTTTTATCTGTTTTCTAGTTGTAAGTAGCTACTTGTGTAGACATAGATTTGGTCTAATTTTAGTAGGCATTGTTTACACATAGATTTTAGCCGTTTTCTAGTTGTAAGTAGCTAATTGTGTAGATATAGATTTGCTCTGTTTTTAGTAGGCATTGTTTACACATAGATTTTAGTTGTTTTCTAGTTATAAGTAGCTAATTGTGTAGACATATATTTGCTCTGTTTTTAGTAGGCATTGTTTACACATAGATTTTTAGCTTTATTTCTGTAATGCCGATGATTAAAATAAGTTGACACTGTGTGATTCGAGGGTGGCGCTAGTGATCCTTGTGGTATGCACAAATACCGATCTTGTGCATCCTACTCGGCTCACTAGCTCCATCCCTGGAATTTGTGTGTCCAATCTACATATATATGAGGCATTGTTTAGGATATGTTCTAATTGTAATTAGTTCTATATTTTCTGTAATGCCGATGATTAAAATTAGGTGACACCGTGTGATCCGGGGGTGGCGCTAGTGATCCTTGTGATATGCACAAATACAAATCGATCTTGTGCATCCTACTTGGCTCGCTTGCTCCATCCCTGAAATTTGTGTGTCCAATCTACCTATATATGAGGCATTGTTTAGGCTATGAATTTATCTGTCTTGTGTATAGAGATGAAGAAGCTTACCTTTTGATTTTTTTTTTCACCTCCTTTAGGGCGAGGAGGAAACCTGGAGACTATGCGGCCGCCGTGAAGACGTAGGAGCGGGGCTCCGTCCACATGGTCCACTGAAGCCGGCGCCTCCAGAGCAAGACTTTTGTGCAGTACTAAATAGGTATAAGAAGACCACGCAATGAAGCTGGGCGAAGAGGAAGGTGAAGAACCGGCGGCCGTCAAGCAGGAGCCAGGGCTCCGTCGACGGCGCAGCAGGCGTCACCGGCTTTTTTTTGTTTCTTTTAGCCCTCGTTACAAACGGTCGAAAACTAATCTCCGTATCTGATGTAAAGACTATTATCTGATGTAAAGACTATAGGCAACGATTATATATTATGCCCGTTGCCAAACTTATTGCAAACGATCAAAATCTCCGTTGTCGTTGAAAGGCTTCACATCAGTGACAGGGGCGGGGACACAGACCCTTTCTCCGTTGCCGATGAGGGTTTTGGCCCGTTTCCGATGTGTCGTTCTGTACTAGTGGCATGAATATCACCACGTCTCCCATTCACCAGGAATCGGCTATATAGCACGCACCCACCGTGGGACCACACTCGACGGCTGCCCTTCCTCCATTGTCCCACCACTAGTACAAACCGATACTATGGAACCCCCATCAGAAACCGTAACTAAAAAGAACACATTTAGAAATATTTGCGCATAACCGAAGAGGCTTGCCAGAAATGGCCGCGCGCAACATGAACCACATTAGCAAACTGAAAATAAACCGCATTGTCGGCGTATTATCGACAGGTATTTTATGTGTGTCTATGTATGATGTGTTTCGACATTTATTGGCGGGTAGAGTTCACACATATATAAGTGGAACTGCACACTAGTACAGATCAACACTAAGAACACCCCGCTATGGCAATAGAAGCGAGAAAACCATCGGTTAAATTACCCGCTGTTAAATGTTTGAATGCCCAAAAATGTCCGAGTCACTAATAAGGTTATGTGATTTATTCACCACAATCTACCACAAGTTGATAGATCCAAGGAATCACGATAGACTGCAAGATATATGTTAGAGATGTTTTTACAGCTTTTTTTTTTGTAGGGATAGCCTAATTACACATATTGTGTACGAGATAAAGCTGTGTGTACATGTGTATGCGCACTATGTATACGCTCCTTCATGCATTTGTTGCAAGAGAAACATAGAAAAAATGTAAATATAAATAAATAAGTTATCAAAATATTACTCCCATCGTTCACTAATGTAAGGCATTTGAACTAATTTTTTTTTTTTTTGAAATTTAACTAATTTTAATTTTGACTACATACATAATAAAATGAGTGAATCTATGAACAAAATAAGTCTAGATACATTCGAATCAAGAAAATTGAAATTGTAGGGCCAGTGCCTTACTTGTGAAAGGAGGGAGTAGCAGAAAATGAAACAAAGAGAAAGAAAAAACAGAAACAATTATCTTCCTCCTCTTCGTCGGGCAGCAGTGCTCTTCTTTTTCTTCTTCTTCTTTAGCAACGCCCCACCAGATGTATTATTGTGGAAAAAAATGACTAGATATATTACGTCAAACGAAAAAATACAACATCTATATCCCTTCCTTGAAAGATGAAACTGGCGGCCGGAGAAGATGAAATTTTACCAGCAAGAACCAGGCTAACAGCTAAAAGAGGGTTAATCAGCTGTTAGAATAGCAGAACAACACATGTGTAAAACAAAATCGAAACAAGAAGCAGCACCTGTTCATATTACAATCACCAACTCCAGCCATATACCCAATCATCGTATATATGTACAGCTTAATGAAAACTCACACCGCACTTGACCTGCGCATGAATCAACGTACGTATACAATCTACGGCTACGCCTACACGTACAGTGGTCTGGTCACGCGGCGCCGGCGCCGATGCAGGAGAAGACGCGGACGCTCCTGGCCTTGGGCAGCGGCACCCGCAGTCGCCGGTCCGGCGTGCCGCCCACCTGGCCCGCCAGCTCCTCCAGCGACCGGTTCCGGCCGTGTCCCTCGGCCGACGACGACGGCCCGGTGGCTCGGATCGGTGAGCGGAGCTCCTGATCGAGCCACCGTCGCCTCTGCTCCGTGTCTCCAAGGTCCACGACGTCGTCGTCTTCCTCCTCCGCTTCCGCCTCCGAGCTGCGGTAGGCGGTCCGGCTGCTGGTCCGGCGGCGGTCCTTGATGGCCTTGTAGATGAACGGGAGGAGGCCCTCCACCTGCGTTGAACTCATGATCGTGATCGTGGTGAGAAGATGAGGAGGGGTTGGTGGGGAATGAATGAACGTGGGTGTGTGTGGGTTCAGAGTCTACTCTTTATACCAAACTCCATCTTCTTCATTTGCATGCGTGTTGAAACGGTAGTATCAGAATGTCCGGAGGGAAAGCAATAAAAGATTATCAGCTCAGACGATCGGTGCAGATCAATCGCAAATGATATATACTCCCTCCGTTTCAAATTAGATGACTTTCATTTGTCCACATGTGAATGTATCTAGACAAATATAGATACATCCATATTTAGACAAATGGAAGTCAACTAATTTAGAACGGAGTAAGTAGCTTTCTGTGATTAATCTAGATCGTCAGTCGCATGCTAACATTTGGATGAAGAATAGAGCTCGAGTATACGTTATTACCGTTTACTTTCCATGAAAAAACACCTTTCTCTTAAAATGGCGGCTTTTGACTTTTGACTCCCTTCTCTTAAAATACGCATTCCTGCGTATGTCGTGTTTCAGTACGCGCAACCGATGCAAGTTGTAAATTCTTTGGTACTCCCTCCGTACAAAAATAAGTGTCTCAAGTTTGCTCAAAAGTGGAGGTATCTTGAGACACTTATTTTTGGACGGAGGGAATATAATACATAGCGTTATCTCTTCCATCACATCACAATCACAAGAACCCGTCGGGGCCCAAGTCTTCTGCGTGTGACGCTTTGCTTCTGAATTTTGTTTCTCTGACGTTGCCAATTTGGAGTTATGTGGTGCGATGATTGTGGTTTTTAACATCGCAGATTGCTGGAAGAAACTTTCGCCCATGGTCTGGTGATTTGGTTGGACGACTTTTCCGTTCAGAAGATGTCTTGAAGCTGCTCAGGAAAATAGTTCTCTAGTTTCGCGTACATCTCTAACATATCTAAGCTCCCTGGGATTACAGGCCTGTGGTTCATCCTCAGCTTGGGCCCGCAAATCAGTGTCTCAGAAATCAGCATGGGCCCACAGGTCAGCGACAGATAAATTTGCTGTCTCCTTGTTGTCCCTAGAAGTTCAGAAATATTACATCTCTTGCCACCGTCAAGTGAACAGTGCCCGTTCCTCTCTTCTTCTTCTTCTCCTCTCGCGACAGCGTCGCCTAGGGTTCTCCAGGCATCCATCGACGCCGCACTCGCCTGGAGCTCCTCCTCCACCGCCACCGCCTCCGCGTGTCCCCTTGTAGAATCGCAGCCGCGCTCCAATTCCGCCGCCCGCCACCGCCTGCACTCCCCTACTCCCGACCGCGTCACAGTAAGCATCCAGCGCAGCCCGACGCCCTAGGAGTCGTCTTTGTCCACGTCCACTACCGCGCCACGGCGCCGGCCGGCGAAGACGCCGCCAGATTGAGGCGCTGGTTGCCGGTCACGGCGACGCGGCGAGGTGGTCGAAAACGCGGTGCAGCGGTGCTGCGTCGCCGCCGCCGCCCTGGGATCTGTAGGAGGAGGGCATGAAGCCGGTGAACAAGCCCATGACGAAGCAGATGGGGAAGTGGAGCAACGCCCTCCTGGCCTCCTCCTCCTCCTGCGCATTGGCCTTGCCCCTGCCTGCCATGATTCCTTCCATCCAACGACCCGGCGGCGTGGATCCGTCTCCCCTGGCCTCCTGCTCTCGGCATCTCCTCTTCCCCATAGGCGAGGCGCCATTGATCCTGCTGCTACACAATCTCCAACACTGGTAACGACCCCTATCCCACCTTGTTTTCATCTTATGCATGAGGGGCGGAGGTGTGCCTTGGTAACGTGGGATGGTGAAGGCCTAGCTTGTTTGGATCATTTTGTGTCATTCTTTTCTTTGCCACCAGTGATGGAACTAGACTAGATTTCTTAAAAATTATCTCAGCTGGTCCATCCTATTTAGGACGCCAAATAAGATGATAGGAGAAACCCCCCCCATTTTCATGTATCTTGGTGTATATCTACATAAACTAATACCGCTGCTAATATTTCATTGGAGATTAAGGCTTTAGATGAACCAAGTAAACTGCGTTTACAATTACGCCTGCATTGTTTGTATGAAACTGGGACTACAGCATTGGGCCATTTGAATGCAGTTGTCTCCTAATTTTAGATGGTTACTGTACTATTTGTCTTAGACATGTGCAGAACATGGAAGACGAGCCTGACGCCATGCTTTTGAGCTCCGGTGACTATTTTGATCGATGCAAGGTTACTCCCCTCTGATCGATTGATATGGCAACTTTGTTTTGCCAATGAGTTTGTGGCAGAGTTCGATCAAATGCCAATCGTAAATTGCAAACTGAACTTTATAGTTCACATGCTTGAGGACTAGCCTTGAATATGTTCAGATAAGAAAATCTAGAGTGCAATGTTATACACTCATAAGCTATTATGTGTTTTCCTTGAGACACTTAGACAAATTCTTGAATTGTACTAGGATAATGCAAGTTTAAGTCTTACCTATCATACGGTTTATTCTAGCTGACAATGGTTATGAATGGTAACTGTACCAGGACAACTCGCTACATGGATAAATTCATTGTCTCTTCTGCATGTTACTTTAAGTAGTCTTACGTTTTCTTTTAAAATATGGTTCATTTTTGTTACAGGAAACCATTTGAACCGAGGCCAGGTGTATGGGTCTTACCTCCTGTAGGTTCTGTCCGTGGATTTCACCTAAGAGTGTGTTTCAGGTGATTGTTTTGACCCTCTGCAATCTGATTGGATGGTAGTACTGTATTCAGTGTTGTAAACTGAACCTTTGTGCCTGATGGTTTGTTCTGATAGAGTTACTGCTCCTCAAAATATTCTACCACAGATGTAATTAAACATAGTAGTATCTCACCCTGTAGGCTAAAAGGTTAATCTGAGATCCAATTATGTATCTCGGTATTAGGAATTCAGGATCAGTGGCTCTGTGCCCATGTAACTTGTGTGATAAATTGCTTGCCTATGTTATCTCTTTCACTTGAGAGAAATATTGGAACTTTTCTCTAGGCAATTCGTATAAGCAGTACTAATAAGCCCCTAATGAACTCTTGGACTGAGATTCTCCTGTACATTTAATAATAGAACATGTCCATGATTACACTGTTTGACTCTATAACACTAGCTTTATTACCACTTTATCGAGCAAAAAAGTTGCATGTATAGCAGAGGGTTTTAGTTTAGAAATGATTGAGCTATATTTAGCTGCTGTAATGCAAGCCGATGCTTGTTAATTTTATTTTGTTCACATGATTTGAGCAGCAGACAGTACATAATTCCTTTTTTGTAGAGTTGATGAATAATATACTTTTACTTTTCCATTGGATTTGTTCGTTGCTGTAAATTGGCACATGTTCGTAAAAATGAACATATGTTCTGCTATGATCAGTATATTTACCGGCTGAAATCAACAATTATATCATTATCAGAACGTGGAATACTTACATTCTTATTATAGGTTGGGGTGCGAAAGAGTACATAATCCTACGTTCTGTAAAGTTTAACATTGATCTTTTTTAATACGCCAAGGGAACTTTTTATTAGTAAGTGATATGAATCTAAATCCATCTGGTAGCATAGGACTAGGATATGAAAATGCATTGTGTATTGAACAAATGTTAATTATAGTCCATTAAAGAATATACTCCTTATTTTCCATTGGATTTGTTCATTGCAGTAATTTTTTACGTGTTCGTGTAAATGGCATGTGTTCTGCTATGATCAGTATATTTTATATGCTAAAATCAACGGTTTTCTCATTATCATATCATGGAAACAATTACAAGCTCCTTACATATTTGTTATAGTTTGGAGTGCAAAAGAGTACATAATCATCGTGCATAAGTAGTACATATTTGTCCCGTTGCTTGCGTATGTACTGTTGTAACTGTTTGCGTGGTAGAAAAGGATCAGGTTTCCTTCAACCACACTATATATGCGCTTCAGTACACACATGGGGAACTTAGGTTCACTAGGTGGTTAGGTGTGAGAATGTGCTAAGTTTAGTCGAGCCCAATTACGTTCTCATACTATTTCTGTAGAGACTGCTTAATGATTCAGTTTGTTTATTGTTGGAAACAGAATCACTTTGTTTCTTTTGTGCATGTCTAAATTCTGAAACCAAATTAGAAAGCGGTACATGTATGCTACAAGGGTGAGAGCCATGTTTTCCCAGTACCGCTCTCTGCTGCTTCTTACTGTAAACCTCTTTGTCTCGGGCTCTGCGGCGATTAATCTGTTCGCGAGGAAAGCAAATTAGTAAAAATCTCAAGCAATTGTGTTCTGCTTCTAAAAGTGTCGGTGTTGAGCATCCAAGCATTTTCCCTACTTCCCTATTTTCTTTACAGGATATATGAGGATTGACAATATCATGTATAATGATAGCTGGCGATTTGAACATTTGCAGAGGTTCTTTTGTCTTAAATTATTAATCTAAACTGACAGGTCACATGTTGGTAATTACATGTTATTTCTATGGCGCACATTCTAATGTTGTTAAAGATGCTCTATAGTCTACTGACGCAGATGTGCTTAGTTTTAGTCAATTGCGTCGATTGAACAGAAGGTGGTTTAGTTGTGATTGATAATTGACACATTCTCATGTATTAGAGAGGGTTGATAGTTAGGCAAATAATCTGATGAATTATTGCGTTACTGCTACGAACTGATTTCACATGTTTGATTTTGTAAGAAAACTTGAAGTGTTCTTTTGGATCATTTTTTAATTGCAAAATATGTTAGTTCAAATGCGCCGACGCTTCTAGAATCTAGACTATGCAGCTCCTTTTGGGGCTTCACTCTGCTTTCTCCTAACTAGGCATCTCTGCTTGGTGATGGTAAGACGGACTACAAATCTTAGAATTGAGTGTAGTAAAGAGAGTCTATTAGCCCTTGCTGAAGACATTTGCTATAGTTGGAGATTTCATGTGTTAGTGCAGGCTTAAAGGGTGTACGGCACTGAAGATAACTGTAATATGTGCACTCTTTCATGGTGAGTTGTGCATTTCAAATCTGTGTATTTGTTTGTGTCTATTCTCTTTGATTGATTAAATTTGTTTATAGGCATTATTATAATAGGTATTGCCCCAACGAAATTGCTACCATTTGTTTGATGAAGGTAAAAATATTGTTTGTGTACTATGATCAGGCAGTTCCAAATCGTGTTCTTGGGATATAATACGAGAAGGATTGTACCAGACTATGTCATATCATTTTTATTTAAAAGAAGTACGGTTTTGGCCATCTTCAAGAGACCTTTAAAACCCATTATGGTTTCAGAGGATCGGTTTGCATTTGTCGACTGCAGCAGAACCTCGGTAATATGTATGTACGGAACTGGCCTCATTTCTTTTTCTCTATGGATCCTAAGTAAACTAAATGATTTTGGAATTTAGAACATATGAAAAATATCTAGGTAGAAGTGTCCTTACATATGCCTTTTTTGCGGGTAGAATTTTGAAAATAAGCAATCTTCTATCTTTTAGCATTGCCTCCTCACATCAAGAAAAATGAGTTGCACAGTAAAACATGTTTGCAATGTTTTATTGTCTATTATTGCATTATGAGTACACAAATATAAGTTTATTCCTTATGCGATAGACTACGTACAAGTAGACTATAGATTTCCCTTGACATCAACTGATTGAAAACATGCCATATGGTCAGAACTGTTCAGTGAAAAATATAGTTGTAGTTGTTCATGTTAGAAGCACTGTAGTTTTGTATCTACTATTTTAGCCCCCTATATTGTGTGTATAATGGAACACTAAAGAGAGAAACGAAGATACACCTATCTATAGATTGATGTCTCTTTTTTCCATAAGTAGACTATACATTTACCGTTGATTTGTATTTAGACAAAATTTCTAGAATAGGGCTGGAAGCATCGTGCATTGTGGGAGGATACATTCAGGAGTATGCTTTTTTTTTTGTAGGTTAGGTTTCTGGAGGAGATATACAACAAGAGGCGCGCCTGATTAAAGTTAGAAAAAATCTGAGCCTGGGCTGATTTTGTGTGCAGATGATATACAATGGTGAAGTTCTTCAACTTGAATCCTTCAGCGCCAACCGATGAGCTATGTAACAGTGAAGTTGACCTTTTTTTGTCACCCTTTACATGAAATTCAGATGTTACTTGTTTAGCACTATGGTTATCCATGATAGATCTGAGTTATTTAGATGTATTGGTGTTCTGGCCATGTTGATTGATAACACATCTACTTCCTAATTGTATATGCATTTTACTCATAATGGACCATGGGAGTATCTTTGAAGGAATTTTGTTGCCGAGTGTTATGAAGGATGGATTTATGTATGGATACTTTTTTTTCTGGAAGTCATGGATTTTCTCGAAGGAAGTTAAACCGGTTTGGATTCATCCTAGGCCCTTTAATGCCAACAATGATCAACGCAACCAACCTCCGGGCGCAGCGAAGCGCGCCATACCCTTCTAGTAGTACTAGTAGTAGTAGAACATATCCACTGCTTGCCGTGGTAGGTTACAGCGCACTATGAGCTTCGTCCCACTTCATTAGCTGCCTAACTACCTACCACTACGAAACGAATTAGTCGTCCGCTGAAATACAGTCCACTTGGAAGGAAATAAGGTTTCATGATGCAAGGATTAGCAATGCTAATGTTCTACCATAATGGTATTGTTATCCGTCTTGGTGAACTGAAATGATACTGTTGTGCTGCTCAATGACAACATGTTTTCAGGAGCAACTTGGAAGGACAGAATGTTTCATGGAAGAAAGATTACCAAGCATAGAATCGAGATACTCACTCCGTTCCAAATTAAATGACTTCAATTTATACAAAAGTGGATGTATCTAGACATGTTACAAGTCTTGGTACATCCACTTTTGTACACATGGAAGTCATCTAATATGGAACGGAGGGAGTAGGACTCAAGACAGTAAGATGTGCGTCGTCCAAGTTCCAATCGAGACCCCAAGAAGATTTGATGAATACTATCTTCTAGTGATAGCCGACATATCTACTGCTAGGGCCTCACCGCGAGGCCTCCGGGAACAGCTATTAACCTTTCCTCGTCCTCATTTTGATACTTGCAGAAGTCACTAGCCGACTACCTGCTCACCTGCTGCCATGCCATCTTGAGTCTTTGACTGTTATAGATAGGGCCAGAAGATAATAACAACATGATTGCTTTAAACGCGGAGTCAGCAGCAAGCCGGCAAACGTGATGATATGGGCCTATAGCACCTAATGACAACAATATTATCATGCCACCTTTGACAAGATCCATTCAATATGCTATGCATCTATTCCCAGCTGCTTCCTTTGAAAACCTTATAAAGTTCTGTGACCGGAGTTCATAGGAAGAAAGAATTGCAACATTCAGCAAACTGGGAATATATTACTGCTCCAGTAGCTGGCAAGAAGCAGCTGAGTTCACACAGTTCGCCGCTACTCCAAGGCAACAAAAAATTTCCAGTAGCAGGGCAATATGACTGTAAAAGCCTCAACTGCAGATGGAAAAGGTCATCACTTGAAGACTGAAGTGCAGAAAAGGAACAGAGATAAAAGGTTAAATCCTGAGAGTTCAAATCATCACGACATAAAGAACATTTCATGCTGGTCAATGCACTGATGGTGTCACGTAAGCTGCCAACAAAATATTGACCAAGACTAACTACCTAATTACACTGAACTAAGGTACATTGCAAAACAAGGTTGGCATACATGGCTCTTTTACTGTTTGGACACCTTAGCATACCACGGGTACATGTGTGCCTTTTTACAGAAAATTTCAAATAAATAACTTCAGGAAGACTGCCACAACCTTTCCTATGTTGCGTGATATGGTTGTCTCATTAACTCTATTCCAATACTTACACCACAACCTCAAAAGTGCTGCATTTATCGCACTGTATGTAAAGTGCATTCAACCCAAACATGGTATGTAAGCAGAATTTTGGTGATAATGTGCATCCTCTGTCTAAATGCTCCTCGTGCACATTAGCCAACCGTTCCCGTAAGAAATCCAGGTTTACCTGATTGAACAGATTGAAGTTGTCACGTCCAATAAGATGGTGTCATATAAGTTGACTCAATGTGTCGGGGAAAACTGCAAAGTTGCAGATGGGAACTACCTTATCTTCTTCAAGGTCAAGCCGTATCTTACAGAAAGTACAGTGTATGAGATTGTGAGCTTCTCGTAGCTCCCCTTGTTTGCACACTGGACAATAGAGCTTAGCATTTTCAGCACCCTACATAGAAATAGCATACATGAAGTCTTCTTTCAAAAGGGGAGGCAAAAAAGATATGAATTTTAACTGAAACGATAAGCCATGCTGTATGGGTAATCCATACAAAAAATCGATCCAGAATCTACTCAGTGTCGGTGCTTGAGGTTCAAGCTCTGGAGAGAAGTTATGAGTAGTTTCTATACTGTGAGTATGAAGTGGAATTAATACAATGAATTCAGATGCATCAAACCTCTCTTTTTCGAAAAAATCGAAACACATAAAACAGTACATCGACAAACTGCTTCAGTAGATAACATATTTACTATTCAAAACTGAACCATTCACTAGGAAATCTTCGCAACAAGTTTGACATAAATGTCACTGTGAAAACTTGGCAATTCTCTAGTAGTTGCTTGCGCCCAGATAAACAGAAGTACAGAAGAACGGAGAAAACGGTTTAATTCAACCATGCCCTTCAAAGACAAGTAATAGCATGAACAAAGATAGTTTCTGGCATAGAAATAAATCATAAGGGGGTATAGAAATTTTTTGTTTTACACAAACTGATGAGCTAAATGTTGAATAAAAACTCATACCTCCTCATTTAGTTGCATATGATCAAAAGCAGCCTGAGCTAAGTATGCATCTTCCTCATCAAGGGCCTCTATTTCTACATAAAAAGACAATCTTAGCAAAGGATTTTAAAATGGTAAAAACAAAATCCAGATAGACAGTTTACAAAGTTTGAGCATCCATGCTTATAAAACTGAGGACGTTCTCTATATGGTTGAAAAGATATAGGCATAGGGATGTGAGAAACAGTTGATTTTATTGTATTTGCAGTTAAAAAATCCACAGAGAGGTGAACGTAGAAGATTGCTGGCCAGCATTTGAGCTGTTATGCAGCGAATCAACGAAAAAGTAACAAAAGTACACAAAAAATATAACCTTTTCGAATTAATTCTTCCCGTAGATCTTCATAAAGAAGTCTTTCCATTTCAAGCAATATATCTTCACTATCAAATTCAGCAGGCTCAGCTGCCTGTGGCCCTTGATATTCCCATATCATATCAACATCTTGGTCCACTTTTCCATCCACACACTGTTTGAGTTTCTGTACCTCATCAGAGATAATGTTCCTGACTGCAGATTCGACCGTTTTCTGTCAGTGGACATATGTAGATAAATCAGAGACAACGCATACATAAAAAGGAAGGAAATTGACGACAATTATGATTTCACCATATTTATCAGTTGGGGTATTCACAGTGTATCCAGTTTTATTATCATGGGCAGCTCCAGTATGCCTAATTTTTTTAGAGAGAGAAACATCCTAGAAAATAAAGATAACTAATGGAAACTAATGGGACCAGAATAGACCTAGGTTATCATTGAGGGATGCAGTATCTAATCAGGAACAATTCTTAACAGCAGAACCCTGGACTCATCAACAATTATTTATGTCCTTGCTGTGTTATGACTTACAAGTCAGTACATCATGTTTCAACTAAAACAATTTGGTATGTCATTTTTTTAGGTGAAGTGTGTCAAATTTGAACAAGACTAGAAAGGGAACAGGAGCTATAAATAACAACAGAATCGGCACAAAATGTTTAATATCAATTACCAATTATTCAAGACTATGAGTTAACTGCAGGATGCATTGTGGAACACACTATAAGTGTTTGGATATGGTACCATACATGGACATTGATCAATCAGTTCCGATAAAACTTATAATAGGACCTTGCACTGACGTAAAGGAGCAAACTTTGTATCCCTTAAGTACTAGAGGAACATAAACATTAAGCTGTATGAAGCTGTGCAGTATGATAAAAAATAATGCACGACACTTAGATACCATGTCATTAGCAGGTATCCGCCCTTGTGTCCTGGTCTTCCAGAGCAAGTCGACTCTCTCATTTTTAACTCTTTCCAAGCAATTCTTCCTAAGCTGTTGGCAAGCACAAATTATGAACAATACTGACAGGCAATGAGAGCGCAGTTCAATGAAACATTTGATGCAGATGGCAGCCTAGAAGCAGTTCAATTCAAAACCTACTACATCACGATTCACAAAATATAGCAGGAAAATGATTGACTTCACGACTGAGGCTGCGCCGAGGCAGTTCTAGGGCACCCAACCCGCTCTGGCAATTGACCGAGCATACCCCCAGCAATCCAACAGTAACATCACGCTTCAGACTCCCGCGTGCGGCATAACAACCTAGAACTAGATGCCGCACCGGCGACGGCGAGACCAGCTGGGAATGGAACGAACCTCCTCTCTCCAGTCCGGGCGGCGCGATTTGTTGGGAACCCTCCTGGGCCGCGCCGAATCCATCCTGGCGGCTTGCCGCGCCGAACCCTGCGAGACGATGTGCCCACCGGATCGATCCCTTCCCGCGTTGCTCTCTTCTTCGCGCCGGCGCGAAGACCCAAGGCCGGGCGACGCGTGCGCGCGCGCGCTACTCGTCGTGGCGCAGGCTCGGGGAACGCCCGAGGAAGATTTGCCCTACGCGACGGAGGAAAAGAAAATGAAATCGACAGACAGGGGTCCGCGAGGATGGTGACTTTGACTGCTTATCTACCCTCCAGTTTTTCTTCAACATACCAGATCTCCTTATTAGATTTCGAACTAAAAAAAGTTAAAACTGTTCGAAAAAATTTAAAACTTTTCAGTAGACCATAAATACTTTCTTATGTATTCTGAGAAAGTTCCATTCCATTTGGATGACTTAGTTCGTGGTTAAATAGTTTTTTATGTTCTCGAACACTAGTTTCAGCTAAAAGTGATTTAATCGCAAACCATTTATCGAAATAGGTTCACACTTCTCAGATATAAATAGAAACGGGTAAGATTTACTGATTTTCTTTCAATTTTTCTGAACAGTTTTAAATTTTATCTCAAAATCTGGGACAATCTGCTACGTTGAGTTTGGGCTATGTGGGACGGTCTGTTTTCCGCTCTCCTTTCGGAAAAAAACCCGGCCGGTTATGATTTATTGGCACAATGCCAGCCCAAATAGAAATGGTTTGCTTGTTTGGGTTGTTCTCCAGCATAACTTTTCAGAAGGAATGGAAGAATATTACCGAATTTAGATGCTTAAATCAAATGGGGTGCTCGAATTTTTGTGCAGCTTAATGCGTGCTTTCTGAGTCTTTCACTTTAGTACTGAAAAAGGAGGACATCCAGGATGATGAATAGATCAAACATAAACTGTTAGGCATGTCACATGTGAGAATTAGGATTTCCTCGTAACATTAATTCTACTGGAGTTATCTATAGCTGTAAGCTTGGTTAGCTATAAGCATTTTCAAGCCATATGCCGATTTCTATCTCCGGGTATGTGGGCCATTGCCCATTGCAGCGTCATACACTACCTAAACTCGCAAATCCAGCCCCGAACTCAATATGATACTCCCTCCGTCTGGAAAAAAGATGTCTTGACTTTGTCTAAATTTAGATGCATGTACACACTAATACATGTCTAGATACATCTAAATTTAGACAAACCAAAGACATCCTTTTCCGTAAGGAGGGAGTATTAAACTTGATGTGCACGAGTGGCATGCCAAGACAATCGAGTGAATGAACGAAACATTCCTCAACTCAGACGGACTTGTGGAAATCCTCGAAAACTAGTATTGCTCATCAAGGAATTATTTGACTTTGCTTCTCTGTAATGGAGGTAGGTACTATCAACATCACTTATTTGTTACTCTGAGGTCCGAAGAAGGCAAACCAACGGCTCACATGCGGAAAACACTTTTGGCTCCCGAGCTCCAGTGCTCCCTATAATTTAAAAAAATTCAAAAATCACATTTATAGGTTTTAGAAAAATCTGGAAAAAAAATCCTGCATATTGCCAATGATGTATCTCACAAACATGCAAAGTCTCGATTTGAAATACTTTATATTCTTGGCTACACAAAAATAACAAATGTTGCATATTTTGGAGATTTGAAAGTGTGTATTAAGATTCACACATTTGTCTTTTTTGTGTAGATCAAAATAGTAAGTATTTAAACCCGAGATTTTGCACGATTGTGTGATATATCATTGACAACATGCAAGATTATTTTCAGATTTTTCTAAAACTTTAAAATAAGATTTTCCCGTGAGCAAGAAATCTCTACTCCGAAACATGGCGTTGCTCTCCTTTTGCCGCTACAAACAGGAATAAATAAGATCACCTTATATAGCCACGTTGGGTACATGTCACAGAAGGCAAACTGGACTTCGAAAACAGGAATAATCTTTCTCCTTTTTTTTCCGTAAAATCTAATACGGAGTAGTACTTCTCCGTTCCAAAATACAAGGCGCGCTATTTTTGTGTTGATCTTCGGTGTCCAACTTTGACAGTTAATATATAATAAATTATGTGGATCTAGAATGTATGAATGGCACCGTTGGATTCGTCTTGCACAATTTTTTCATTCCATATATTTTTATAATAATTTTATGGTCATATTATAAGTACAAATCATGGTCAAAGTTTGACGTCGTTGACCAGCGAAATTAAACGGCGCCTTGTATTTTGGGATGGAGGGAGTACATGCATGAGAATAACAACATGCACGATCAAGCTTCTAGTGGTAGATGCGTCAGATGCATGACGAAAACTATATGCATGCTCTTGTTTTAAGAGGTATAGATGGGTCACATTTTAAATAAGTAGTCGATCATGGCATGAGTTGCATCTTGCATGGTAAGGTAACAACTACTTGTAGTATAAATTTTGTTTTGAGTAAATGAGCAAACAAACCGCGAGGGGACAGAAGAAAATGTGTAGCCCTAACTAGTGTTTCTTCCCTTCCTTCAAAAAACAAAATAGTGTTCCTTCCCTGGATAAATAATATAGGAGAGTTGGATAGATTAAATTACATGAGACACTGGAGGAATAACAAATTTGAAAGAATAAGGAAGACGTTAGAGGATCCGGGTGACGGTGTAGTCGCCAGACACGAAGCACGGGCTTGCCGCCGCGGCTATCCCAGCGGAGGCTTGGGTAGCCGCATGGGAGGAGTTGCTGGCGCCGCCATAGCCGTTGGTCTTCGCATCGACCCAGAACGGGTACCCGATGTCCACGGCGTGGCCGCAGCGGTAGCTCGTCGGGCAGGATCTGGTGGCAGCGGCAGTGGTGTTTGCGGTTCTTCCCGACGCGGCGACGAGGCCGGACTGCACAATCCGTGCTTATTTCCAATACTGGCCGCAATCACCGGTCTTTTCGCAGACGCCGCAGTCCCCACCCACCACCTGCCTCCATCAGAGCTCGAAGCCTCCGTTGAGCACCGCCATCAGACCGTCGAGCTGTCCCGTTGAGTTCACCATTGATCGCCGCAGAACGGGCATGCCAACCACGCCGTCGAGCATTTGAGTCCTGAACCTTGGGCGTTTGAGTCCTGAACGGATGTTTTGGTAGTTCACTGAAACTGTGTAGCGGCGTACACGGAGGAAATCGTCGAGCATCTCTAGGAAGAAGTATCCTGACGCAGCCTAAAGTAGGCCTACTTGAAATGTTTTTTTACTGATAAGTTCTAGTAGGATGTTTCAGCAGATTAAGTCATTTCATTATCCTGATAGCACTGTGTTAGCAGCAGATTAATCGAATGTTGCATACATGAACTACAGAATCCGCACAGGAAAAATTCTTGTAGTGCTCATTGATCTAGTACTATGTAAACCCGAAAGGTTATACTGATGTGAAATACTACCACAAACTACCCCCTTCCACTTTGTTTTCATGACATGAGAGGGACCTTTTCTTGCCCCTGACCGTCTGATTCGCTCAAGCAAGGTGGTCTCGCGGCTTTGTAGTAGAAGAAGGCTATCATCCTCGCCAACACCTCGGCCGACCGGACAGCTAGTACAAGTGATTTTTTATCAGCAAATTTGACGGAAAAAATGGCCGAGTGAGAGTTATACTGAAGGAGCATTCGAATGCACAAGGTACCTCTCTCTCGGTGTAGTATCCTCCCTGCATTGGTGAAGAGCAACTCAGGAAAACCAGACACCTTCAGAGCGGCTACAAGCTCTGGCTCGGCGCAGGCATCGACTGCAACACACTGTGGGTGAACAAGAACAATTGGAAATCGGTACGTGACTCTCTGAAGAGCCGACTGCGACGTAATTACGAAAAAAAACGTAAAGAACTATGTACTCTTGGTGAAGGCATGTCGTGTTCCCAAAACGTCTCGATTGCCTTCACGAGCTCGGTTCTTGCCATCTCATTCTCCTGTGGTCTACAAGAATGAACAAATTGGTATTGATTATCAAAGTAATACTGTGCGCTCTGTAAGTTTCATAAGCTACTCTTTTACCAAAATGATACTACTTGAAACATCAATGTAATGAATTATCTTGCAAAAATTGACAGAACCATGTGTATATATAGCACACATGTAACATTTTCAGCTCAAATGCCATATCACTTGAGTTGAGGAAAAGAAAGCATACCTCTTGTACCGGTTATGCACAAGCACAATCAACGGGCCAAAGTTTGTGAACACGGTGTCGTCCCAATCCTTGGTCTTGACATCCCTGACCGGCGTGATGTAGTTGTCATCCTCCCAGACAACCTCCTTCTTGGTGCCATCCCCCGCATCGTCATCATCGGCATCATCCCTCTTCTCGGCCTTGATGGTGATCTTGTCGAAGAACTGGCCGAGGCCGAAGCCCATCCCGTCGTCGGCGTCCTCGGGCCACTCGGGTCCTCCTCCTCGACGACCAGCTCGTACTTGGTCAGCAGCTCCCTCATCTTGGCCTTCTTCTCCTCGGGGTCGGTCAGCTCCTGCATCTCCGGCATCCGGTCCGTCATCTCCCGTATCTTCCTCCGCAGCGTCTTACGTTCCTGGTCCGTCATGGGCGGAGGCTCGTCATCATCGTCGTCGTCGCTGGACTCGGAGTTGGTGTCCTCTTTGCGTCGGCCGCCACCGATCACCAGCCGCCCGGCCTTGGGGTCGCTCACACGCAGCTCCCAGGTGCGTGCCGACAGCACGAGTCCCAAGCTCGAACTAGATGACGGGCAAGAGGTGAAGCTGACGAAGCGCGCAGGGAGCGCGCGCGAACTGGGGTGCTCTGCTCCTTTCAGGCAAAACGTCGAACACGTTGCGGGCAGGGAGCAGCGAAACGCCATTCCGCGCCTCCTGTGCGAGGCTCCGCTTCTACTCTTCTGGGGTGGGACAGCGGGAGATTGAAAGATGGTTGCTGGCTCGCCGCTGTCGCGAGAACTAGCTTTCGAAACTCGTACGGAAGCGCGGAGAGGCAAGGTGATTCTTACGGTGGTTTGGATGCCTAATCTACTTCGGCTTCTATTCTCGGGAGATATTTGTTTAGCCTGCCGCAGGTAGCACTGGGTCTGGGTGAACCGGTCGAGTGAACTGAACTACTCCAGCACTATAGGTAATCCACTCCACTGCAGTTTTGCACTCGACAGGATTATGTCTTGTCACTTCTGCGCACGACACAATGGTAGATTGATATTTTTGCACCAATTTTTGCTGGTTATAATCCGGTTAGAACTGTCCTAGAGATTGTTTCAGAGAGTCCAGAGTTTAACATGAGCAGGTTTGTAGTCCATTGTTCTCACACATCATGGTTCAAGGGTGCCGAACGATTCAGAATGGAGGTGATCTTCTTTGAGCCCAGCACGAAAGTTGAGGATGGCGACGGCAGATGTTAAGTATTGACCGTGCTATACTGAAACATTTCATACAGAATACCAAGAACATGGAACAGATCCAAAGAAATTGTTAGAACATTACACAAACCTGGCAGAAGGAGTGCCGAACACTCAGGTCTCCCGTTCTCTGCTAAAAGTTTTCTATAAATTTGCCTCTGGCATCCAAAAAGATTAACATGTCAACAAAACTTGTACAGTTTGGGAAAATGTGTTTCTGACTCAGATCATGTTTCCTACCCTAAGATTCCGTGATGGTACATAATCTGAATATAACACTGAGCACCGTAACCCTTATAGTGACAAAAAAAGAATGTTGAATAGTTCGGGGAAGCAAAGAATAATAGTGTTACATCTCAGGCTGAAGAACTTTGATTCTTCTTATTTGCTGAAGACTCTTCCTTCCGTCAAAACTGAGTCTGCCAGACAAGAGTCGCCACAACCAGTGGACAAGTCCAGGCAGTCGTCGGCCTACCGCATCCGACTCTGGAAAAACAACCGCGCTAACACCGGTTCTTCCGACAGTTTCTACGTCTATGGAAACGTGTCAGTTTGTGCATGACGCCTCGGCCTCACCATTGCTCGCTTGTTCATCGACAAGGTCATTCGACATGGCTGACGGAATCCTGTGCCGCTTCAGGATCCGAGATGTGGCAAGCCTTGCGTTCTGAGATTTCAGAACGATCACCCGCTCATCATCCAAATCAAATCTCAAGTTTTCTTCGGTGCAGCCCTCCACAATACTGCACAAATGCTTCAAGTTCTCAACCTCAACACCATTCACCTTCTTTACCTGATCATATTATATAGCCTGGTCAGCTGAGATAACTATAAAGGTCACTAAGGTTGTGGTGTGTACTAGTGGATTTTCATATTAAAATACCTGCAGTTCAGCCAGCCTTTCGTAGCCGACATTAATATCATCCATAAGGACCTGAAACACACATTCGGTAGAAAAAAGGAAATTATAAAAAAATACAGGGAAAATGAAAACAGGAAGTTTCCTACTAAGATCATGAAACAACAAACTGAGGCATAATGAGATAGTGACTTAGTGTAGTAGTACCTGAGATAATATTACTAACTGTTGACCAGCCTTCTTTGGAAGCTCTCTCAGTGCACGTTCACAAAGTCGGCGTGGCGAAGTGTTGTACCAGTCTTCTCCAAATTCATGGAGATAAGGCTGGGTCAGCGGGATAAAAACAAAACCAGCAAAGATGTAGTAGCTGGGTAGTTTATCAAATTGATGTACAGGGACTAAAGGTTGCAACTGCATAAGAAGAAGCACATATATAAAGGTTTACTTCACTGTATTCATATGAATAAGAAGGGCTTACAATGAGAAGGGGAAAAAAGGTGCCAGTAAATGATGGATGCAAAGCCTAATCTGGGGGTTAGTGTCAAGGTAAAACATAGCGTGCTAAGAGAGATAGCGGCGGCCTCCACCAGATGCTATACACGCTATAGCGTGCTATATTTCAATATAGCTTTCTGAAAAAATACAAGATATAGCTGAAAAATAAAGAATTTTGACAAGATTAAAGAATATATAGTCCAGAAATGACAGAATTATATATGCATAACCACGTACGAAAAACATTATCCAATTGTCTAAAAGCTTAAAATCAACATCACACGGGGCAACAACATAACGTAAATTATTTATTCAAAATCATCAGCATTAGCGATGGCATCTTTCAATTCAAAAGAGGAACCATTAGATTGCAATTCATCATCAACACAAATAGAAAGGAATTTCTGCTTCTTCTTATGGTGGAAAACTCGGTGCTTTTCGCCGATACACTGGAAAAATAAAATAGCACGCTAAAGTTATGACGTTTTAGCGCGATATAGCATGCTATTGCGTGAATAGCACCGTAGCGCACAAAAGTGTCAAAAATTAGCGTGGACCCTTCAGATATGCTATAGCGCGCTATTTTTTTCCATGGTTAGTGTGTACAAAAACCAATGGATCCACTTGTGTGGATTACACCCTCCGACCTCCGTCCCCAAATAGGTGGCTTATAAATTGAGTAAAAAAATCAACACTTTCTAAGTTTGACCGAACTCCTAGAGGGTAAAAGAAGAATCTCAAGTTGATACTCTGCCAAGGGATCTGTCCACAACTGGTATTTCACATGCCTTAGAAGTAGATTTGAATGAGAATGAATGAAATGAGCAAAATAAATAGAAAAATATATTATCTACAACATTTCATAAGTATATTATGAAAATATAACTTATGGTGAATCTATTGATATTAATTTGGTATTATAAATCTACATATTTTTGCATGTATATTCGGTCAAAATTAAAAAAATATTGCCTTTTTTACTCAATTTATACGCCACCTATTTGGGGACGGGGGAGATGACTTGGCCTATCCATAATCCGCCTCAGACCCACTCCTGTCCAATTATCTGTACAAAAGGTCTACAGGCTGAACCCACTGGGCTAATATAGTGAATCCGGTGTGTTACAGACAAAACATTTGTGGGATGAGTTCTAAAATAGGTAATAGGTGTTTGGTTTTGCAGGTTTATTTTAGGGTTCAGTTCAATCAAGGTGGAGCCCATCACCATGTTTGACACTGAGGAAACTAAGTGCTAACAAACAAAATGCACAAATGGTCAATTAAAAACTCAGATAAAATGTACAAGTAGCATTTCATGGTCTTACAGGTCTAAGTGTCACAGTTAATTCATGCTCTTTGCCATCTCTTAGTACTTTGATAACTGATGTTTCTTCGGGCTTCTTCATGGACACAAGATGATCAAAGGTGATTCTCTCTCTATTACGGAATGGAACTGCAAGTATTAAAAGAGATTATCATCATGAGTTGTTGAAATCTGAGATGCTAGCATGCTTCATATTTCAGGGCACATATAGCATAGTATGCCAAATGACGGTCTTAAAATATTTTATAAGCAAAGTCACATAATTAATGCATTCAAATATATAAAATATAAGAAACGATAAATTTGCAACATAAAATGGCTGCCAATGCATATTGTGAAGTTTTAAGCTCACCTGTCCCATCGTTCGCAATAGGCACGCCATCAAACTCAAGAAGTATATCGTCTTTCCTCAAAACTTTGTAAGCATCAGATAGAGGGTTTATTCTACTCACTAACACTCCAGTCATTTCAGGCCGCATACCAAAGCACTCTCTTATTTGGATGTTTTCAGTGGCCTGGCAAGATATTCCAAGAGAACAAAACCCAGAATATTTACCACTCTCTTCCACACCAGAAATGAAACGCTTAATTACGGGCACAGGTATAATATACCTGCAAAGAAAAGGGTTAAGCACAGAATTACGGGTAAACTAAAGATTCAATTGGTGCGAAGACAAGAATAGTAAAGTACTCACCCAATATTTTCTGCTCCTGACAGATTTTGGAAAGCAACTCCAGCCACTTTATCGCCCATGATTGCAGGCCCTCTACTATTGCCTGGATTAATAGCTGCGTCTATTTGTATAGCCATGAGCTGAGTCGCACCATGGGCATATTGTGTTGGTTCAACTCTAGAAACAACTCCCTTGGTAACAGAGATGTTGTCTCCACCTGCACCATAACAAAATTAGAGTCATTTAGCTGTCCACATTTTTATATTCTTTTGGTGTCTAAATTGACGATCGGTCCATGCTAGCAACAGCAATACAACATTGAAACCAAGCTGAGCTGAACAAATTGTTGTAGTAGGCGATCTTTCTGAAACAGCAGAAACTGGAACTATAATTTGTGAGGATCAGTATCTTGAATCAAATTGGAGATTCAAGATTGCAACCTGGGATCATCTTTATTGTATAAGCTATGCTTTATGGCGTTCTGCAATAGGTCTCTGTGCGAACAGATATATTATTTTCACTCATTCGCATTAACACCCTGCTACTAAGTTTCAGTTCTGCCACTGCAAACAGGATGGTCAAAGTCTTAATTGGATATTTGTTGATGAAATTATATAGCTGAAGAGTTTGAGGAATAACTATGAAGAACTTCGGAAAAAGATATTAGAGTGTCAACATCAAACTCATACCCTGAGGGTAGCCAACCACAGCGACGGCTTCCTGCAAAAACGGAATGTCTCCAAGATCCAAGCTGTTCATCCCTCCCAAAACTCCTCACTCTCAATTGTCAGAAGAGCCAGATCACACTCATGGCCAATAGCCTGAACTTCGGCCTTGTACTTTGTAGGTGATCCATGCTTCCTCACAAGAACGAAAGTATGATCAGCTACCACATGAGCATTTGTGACGATCCTTCTTCCAGAAATTACAAAGCCTACAACAGGGATGCAAAATTAGCAGATAAACTAAAGAATGAGCTTCATTTCAAGGTAACAGGGACAGAAAATGGCCACCCTTTCACGTCATGTCATTTTTTCTTCGAGGTCGTCCACATCATGTCATTATCTGAATTTATTCTTCTGAGATTTATGTTTATTCTTATATCATGGATATATGAACAGTTCAGTAGTTCACAATCCAATGCAGTAATATAGTGGAATCCATGCATAGTGACTTCTCAATAAAGATAAAATTTCCATTGTACCAGAAACACACAATTAGGAACAACACCGCATATATGTGTGTACAAGATACTCTCTTTGTCCGATTTAACCAGCAAAGTAAGCCGATTCCACATCAATAATATCTACCTATCCGTGATATCAAAATTTCTAATCTTTTTTCATGTCTGTCGCTCCTAACCACCTAACACAGTAGCTGGGATCCAAACACACTCCTCTTGATTCCAGAGGGCTAAACTGCTAAGATTGGTTGCTTACCGGAGCCCATGCTCTCGCGCTGGGACTTGTTCTGCCACGGCAGGAAGTAGTTTGGACCGCTTGACACCGTGAACACCTTCACCACGGAGTCCAGCGCCAGCTCCACGGCCGCGAACGCGTCCGTGTCATGCCGCGCCGTCGCAGAATCCACCTCCTCCTCTCCCTCGGATTTCTCCGCCTCCGGTATCGAAGGGATGCCCAGAGCGCCGCATTCCCCTAGGCGGAGAGAGGGTGTGGATGCGCAGGGGATGGTGGAGAAGCGGCGGCCGGCGAGGTGGGGGAGGAGGGCGCGGTTAGGGTTCGGATGGGCGGCAGAGGACGTGGGCGTGGAGGCGGCAGGGGTGAGGGGTTGCAGGGGAGGCGGCGGAGCGGGCGGTAGGAGGCGGAAGAAGAGAGGCGGCGGAGCAACCGGGCGGAGGCGTGCATGGCTGCCACGCCGGGTATTGCCGGTGAGGGTTTGGGGATTTCGGTCCGAGGTTTTTTTTTCTGGTTAGTTAGGTTTGAGTTTGGGTTCGGGTTGGGCTCAATTCTCTTCCCACTTTGATTTTTTCTTTTCGAACTACTATGCAATTACTTGATCGATGGGTTTACCACTTTGTATTTTACTGGAGTATTATGTTTTTCGATGATGCACTCGTGTTTCTACAAGCCAATCGAATTTTAAACATCGATGAAATTCATGACATCTACACAATCACACAGTGGTCGTATAATCTTTTTTTTTAATTGTCAATGGTCGTATAATCTGTTCAATGTAAATGGTAATGTACATTATTCGCAAAAAAGGGATAACATACAGTCAATAATCTTGAATTAAATATTTGGACTTGATGTTTTAGTTTCCTGGTGTCCAAAACCACTATACATTAAGAGAACATGTAAGATACTGCCCACGTTGTTTTCTCGCGACTGTTTTATTGGATCGGAGGTAGTATCTAAAATCTATAAGATATATAAATGTAGCAGCGTGAACTCTTATATAAAAAAAGTAAGTGATTTCTCCTTATGTTCCTTCTAACCCAGTATATCTATTTTTTTAGAATTTGGTTCCATTGATAGTTAGTAGATCAATCACATCCATGTTAGTGGCACGGTAGATTGATTGGTTCTTTTTTGTTAGATTTATTGGTCACCATACTGTCGACCTCTCAATTTACCAACATAATTACTAGTTAACCTATCGAAGAAATAGAAGAAATTCACCATGTTGTGGACTAATCTAGTTATTGGGGCCATTTGTCATATACTCACGTCTTTACTACTATAAAGATGTCGATAAATAACCACGGTCAATCATATTTGGATCACATCGTGTGCTGGATCTTACCAACAGCAGCCCACCATATGAAGCGAGCACTGAAGCAAAGAGTGCTTCCATGAAGCATGACCAACGCTCCAACATGGTTACTGCCCTGCAGGTCCACATCGTCGGGATGCAAATTACCATGGTAGAGAGAAGAAAAATACCAATGCTTGTAAGGCAAAAACATTGTCGGTAGAGCGTTTTCCCAAGAAAGCATGAGTGGAAGGGAATAAGAGTCGAGAAGTGACTCAACAAACATTGACTCGGAGAATAAGTGATTGTGAGAGAATGTGTATGTGAGACCACATGATTGAGAGCAACGGGTTGAGAGAAAATAGTGCCCCTTTTCCTCCCATGAGTGACAATTTGTAGCACCCTAGATCAGTAGAGCTTGTTTTTTTTGATGAAAAGACATTTGGTTGCTTGGAGTTCAAAAAATCCAAATAAAAATCCCTGAATACCCACACATGTTATGTATATCGTGAAAAGTATCGGTTAAAAAAGAATTCTATTTTGGGCTACAGAAAACACATATTATGGTTATATACTGAATAAAATACTCTTTTTATCTCGAAATTTGTCTGTATTGTGTAGCACAAAATACAACGATCCTTTTAGCAGAACTTATGGCATACTTACTCCATGCGTACATGTAGTTGTACTGTTGTAGATTACCAAAAAATATTAATTTCGAGAACTTGCCTGTGGCAAGATGGTTAGGTGGATGGTTGTATCCCCAGCCCACCAGAGTTCAAACCCCAGGTTTGACGCTGGTGTTTCTCATTTAAGGCGGAATATTCTTCAGTGGGAGGCGACGTTCCCGTCGACAGCGAGGCGCCCGTGGTGACTTCGTCAATCTCAAGACTCGACCCGCCGGCTCAGTCTCTCGGAGGTGCTCATAGGGGTAGGGTGTGCGTGCGTGCGTTCATAGGGGTGAGTGTGTGCGCGTGTATATGAGCGCTTACGTTGTACTGTGTTTCGCAAAAAAAAAAAAAAAATATTAATTTCTAATTTTTGAAAAAACAAGAGCACGTGCTCAGGTGCAACTATCGCTTTCCCCCAATCCCTATCTGATTATGTGCATTCCTGACTCCTGAGGCCCTTGCGGCCCCGGGTATTCTGCCGCATGGCTTGTAGCACATGTGCTAATTTTCTTGTTCACGTGATTTGACATTGCGGTTGATTATCATGATTATGTTTGTCTCGCCCTATTTTGGCTGATTTACTATTTGTTTGACTCGGTTTGTCTCCTTTTATAAGCTAATTTTAAACATCTATTATATATTAAAAGTAGATTATGGGCTAACCAGAAATTAGAGAATTAAGCTAGAAAATCCCACAAAAAACAGAAACATCAGACCGTTTATTTGATGGACTTTAAATTTATAACCATTAGATTAGACTTAAATTTATAACCATTAGATTAGACTTAAATGATAAATTTATAAACATCTATTATATATTAAAACGCTTGTACGGTCACGAAGTTGCCACAAGCGAGCGCATTGGTCACCAACTGGAAAAACGCCAAATCGTGGTCACTAAGTTGTGTGGTAGAGCCACGTTAGTCATTCCGGCACGGCGTGCGTTAAGCTGCTGACGTGTCACCGTTAGGCGTCACGTGAGTTGCACGTGCGGCGGCCAGGGACGCAGAAAATTGCAGAAAACCCCCTGGGTGATGTACAAATGCCCAGCGACTGAGTCGTTCCCCAATCAACCCAAACCTAACCCTAGCTCTCTCAATCCTCTCTGTTTCCAGTCGCAAGCAAAGGCGCCGCCATGGCGATTTGAGGGTGCGGTGAAGGAGGTGGGAGAGATAGGCGACGCCGGCGAGCATTGGAGACGGTGGCCCAGGAGGGGAGATGGTATCTCCCGCCCCAGATGTCCAGTTTCCGCGACGCAGAGAGGCCAGCGCCGCCGACCCCGACTACGGTTAGTATTCCTTGATATTTTTGGTCGATTTGGTCGTTTCGTAGATCGATTTGGGTAGATTAGGTGTCTAATTTTCTTAGATTGTGAGTAATTTACGTTAGGTGAACAATCTGGCTCGGATACGAATGATTTTGCTCATTTAGGGTTTCGGACAGGAAGTAACTGAATTTTTGTTGCAATGTAGAACTCTTTCCCGGCAAGTTCAGCGTTACTGTATTCCACGGTGGATTTTTCTGCGGCCTAGGTCGGAACAGAGGCTACATTGATGGAAAAGTTGACATCTTTGATGATTGTGACAAGGAGACTTGGTCCGAAGCCGCAATTCAGTTTATTCTGTCGGAGTTGGGTTATCCAGCAGCCAATTTGGAGCATGTGTTTTGGTTGGAGCCTGGATATGGCATGTCAGATGGGTTGAGGGCAATGAAATGGGAAGGAGACGCCGAGAGAAATACAGAGTTACTGAAAATGTCTGCATCATTGTGGAACCGGAAGTCATTGCGAATTTATGTCGATGAATTCAACTTTGTGAAGTCTGATGAGGTACCAGATGATATCCTCGTTGGGAATGTTGCTAAACTGCCTGCTGTGGTGCTATCTCCATTAAAGAAAAAAGTGAGACGTGCAGCACCAGAAGAAGAAGATGGACTGAAAGCGACAGAGGTTGACGAAGGGGTGAAGAAAGCAGAATCTGACATAGATGACAGTGACTACCAATTTACTGACCAGGAGGATGGATCTGAGGACAGTGGAGATGACAATGACTATGAGAAGAATATAGATTCCGAGGTGGAAGATGGTGAGCTTGGAAAAAAGCAAGCAGATCAGGTTTGGGCAGATGATGGTGCACCAGAAGATGAATATTTGGAGCCCCTATATGCAGAAGAAGAGCAGTTGCTGACCAATTTCAAGCCCAGAATTTTCAACCCAGAAGTAGATATGGCAGACCCAATATTCAAGCTTGCAATGGCATTCTCTACAATGCAAGAAGTTAGAGATGCATTTGCACAATATGTTATAAAAAACAGGTGGCCTGTGAAGAAGAAAAGGAACAACAGCAAGAGATTTGAAGCACATTGTACAGAAGTATGTTCATGGAAACTTGCTGTTTCTAAGGACAATAGGACTGATCAGTATTTGGTGAAGGAGTATGTTGATGAGCACTCGTGTGAGAAAGTTTGGGATGTCACTGAGCTGACATATATTTATCTTGCCAAGAGATTTGTTGATTTTTTCAGAGATAATGAGAATGCGTCGGTTAAAGCATTTCGAAAGCTTGTGCAGAGTGAGCTGAACATGAAGCCTAGCAGGTTTAAGCTTGCAAAAGCTAAATATGCAGCCCTTGAGATGATACATGGAGATGAGAAGATGCAGTACAATAGTCTGTGGGATTATGGTGAGGAATTGAGGATGAGAAACCCAGGTACATCCTTTTACCTCAGGACAGTAGGAAACCCTGGCATTTTTAGCACATGTTACTTCTCACTGGATGCTTGTAAGAGAGGTTTTTTGAAGGGGTGCAGACCTGTTATTTGCCTAGATGGTACTCACCTGAAAAACAAGTATGGTGGACAATTACTGACAGCAATAGCTATAGATGGCAATGACAGTATCTTTCCTATAGCAATGGCAGTGGTGGAGGTTGAGTGTTATTCTAGCTGGAAGTGGTTTCTTACCACCTTGAAGGACGATCTCAATATTATTAACACGTCACCTTTTACAATTATGAGCGACAAGCAAAAGGTAGTTCATTGTCTTGCCTATTAGTTTTCAGTTATTGTAGTACTGAACCTTTTACTCGGAGCATAGATTCTGTGTACGTCATCTGTGGAGCAACATGAACCAACATGGTTGGAAGGGAGAAACACTAAAAAACCATCTGTGGCGTTGTGCCAGATCTACAACACTGCCTCAGTGGGAGAGCAACATGGAGAAGCTGAAGGTTGATTGCCCAGAAGCACATGCTTTTCTTGAGCAAATCCCACCCAATACTTGGTGCAGGGCTTTTTTCAGCGAATTCAGCAAGTGTGATCTTCTTTTGAACAATGCATGTGAAGTCTGGAACAAGTAAGTATACTCGACCGATAAATTCTCGACAAGCGATGTGCTATGTTTCTTTACTCGACCGATAAATCCTCGACAAGCGATGCTAACTCAACACTTCTACTTTTGTTAGGATGATTCTTGATGCTAGGGAACTTTGTGTCCTGTCAATGTGGGAACAAATCAGGAGCATAATTATGACCAGACACTACGACAAGTTGAAAGAAGCTACACACAAATGGGTTGGTACTTTATGCCCCAAGATTAGACAGAAGCTTAGGAAAAATACAGATTGGGCTGCCACTTGTACAGCAACACCTGCTCCTGTCCAAGGAATGGGAGTGTTTCAGGTTGTCTCAAACCAGAAAAATTACATTGTGGAGCTGAACAAGAAGAGTTGCACTTGTAGGAGGTGGCAACTAACTGGAATCCCTTGTTCTCATGTCATTTCATCTTTGAGGCATGAGAGGGTCAGGCCTGCCTCGATGGTTGAGAAATGCTATGATCTACAAACGTACATGGAGGCTTACAGTGGCAACATTTATCCAATAGCTGACAGATCAGAGTGGAGAAAGACTAATGGCCCTGATGTTCTCCCACCATACTATGAGAAGAAATGTGGTAGGCCTAAAAGGACCAGAAGAAAAAATCCAGAAGAACTTGCAGATGGGACTAGATTGAGCAAGCATGGTGTGAAGATGCACTGTGGTTACTGCAGAGATCCAAACCACACAAGGAGGAATTGTGACAAATTCAAGGCAGATGTAGCAAGAGAGGAGGGTGTAGAGGAAGATCCTTTAATTGAGCCCAGTGGAGAAGAAGCTACTGTTGAGCCTCCTATTGGTGAAGAAGATACTGTTGAGCCTCCTATTGGTGAAGAAGATTCGGTTCATGAAGCAAATGTTGAGCAAATGGAACAACCAGTAGAGGAGGAAGCAATAGTTGTGCCTAAAAAACCCAAAAGGAAAAGAAATCCTAGTCTGAAAGTCAGAGAGCAACAAGAGGCCGACAAGGCCTATGAACAAATGAGAAAAAGAGCAAAAACATTTGATGAGAATGGAGACATTGATGATCCAACCATTCTACAAGTCTGTGCACATTTCCTACAATTATTCCTTAATATTTGCACTTAGTTAACTTGCATTTGACTGTTTCTCTTGCATTTCTTGCTTCTGTCCAGCACATTGCAAGGAAACACTTGGTTCATTCTCATGATCCAAGTCAGATAAAGAGCACACTTGTCTACAAGCTGTCACATGGTGTAAGCACACTTCCGTTTGACACTTCTACTTGCATTTCTTACTTATTTCCAGCACATTGCTCACTTGCCCTTGATTCATGCAGATGCCAGTCAACAGAACTGCACATGAAGTTGAGGACATGCCTGAGTCATCATTTGTAGCGAACTATAGGGACTCCATTCCCCAACCTGACAGAAGAACAAGTGCAGAAGATGCTTGGAGGCAAACTGCAACTGGACAAGCAGCTGCAACTGCAGCAGAACAAAGAGGCAGAGGAAGAGGTAGAGGAAGGGGCAGAGGAGGAAGAGGTACAGGAAGAGGTACAGGAAGGGGTAGAGGAAGGGGTGGAGGAGGAAGAGGTGCACCCTACTGGCTATGGGGTGATGGTCAGCCGAGCTCATCTCAGCAAGAACCTGAAGAATATCAGAATAATGAGACGAACAGCACGCAGAATGCACCGGACGACAATTCTGATGAAAACTGATGTACTGCTAGTGCCTGTGATTGTTTTGTATGCACCTGAAGCAAAACTGATGCTGTAGTAAACTTGTAGGCAATGAATTATGTGTAGGCAACGAATTATGCTGTGCTATGTGTGTTATGTGTGTGCTTTATGTGCTATGTGTGCAAAACTGATGCTTTGTATGTGAGTCTATGTGCGCAATCTCGCCGTCGCCGCAATCGCCGACCGACGACTCGCTGTCGCTGTTCACGCTACCGCCGCAATCGCCGCCGCCAGGCATGGTTGCGACTGGAAACAGAGAGGATCGGGGAACGACTCAGTCGCTGGGCATTTGTACATCACCCAGGGGGTTTTCTGCAATTTTCTGCGTCCCTGGCCGCCGCACGTGCAACTCACGTGACGCCTAACGGTGACACGTCAGCAGCTTAACGCACGCCGTGCCGGAATGACTAACGTGGCTCTACCACACAACTTAGTGACCACGATTTGGCGTTTTTCCAGTTGGTGACCAATGCGCTCGCTTGTGGCAACTTCGTGACCGTACAAGCGTTTTACTCTAAATGATATTACCCACCATTGCCATTAAGTATCTGGTATCCCTTGCCGTTTTCTTTTTAACTTCCTTTTTCTCCGCAACATCACCGTTGCATAGAGGAACCTGGACGCCGAGCAGCTAAAGCGTCTAACTCTCAAACCCTAGATTAAATTTCTAAAGGAAAGTATTCTTCCAATCCATACTCTTCTACCCAAGTCGCGTCTTCAAGGTTGCATGTCGTCATTACCTGCCTTTGGTTGCTTGGCTGTGCGTGCATGCAGGACGCAAGTCGATCAATCCATACATCCTGTATGGCTACGTTCCAGCATGCATGAGATTGAGAAGTGAAAAGATCTATCATGTAAGGCTGCGTAACCATCTCAGTTAGGGCATCGGGCGCCGTCATCGGCGTCGTGCGGCCGCCGTCGTCGGCGTCGTGTTCTTCCACATCCACATGGACGACACATGCATCATGCGGTGCCTCGATCGATTCTTCCTAACGTTGGCCCTCAGCGTATATGAGCACCTGTGCCTCGGGACTCAGGCGATGGATCGTCGCAGATGATCGCCATCAGGTAATCTAGAGCAACATCTTGACCTACTTCAAACTCTTTGTCCGATCTGTAGGTAGCTGAGAATTATTTTGCAGACAATTGCTGACGAGAAGATTAATTTCCCCGCCCGAGAAGCAGTGGGTTGATTAGGTAGTGGTCTGCGCCTTGCCGCCCATGAATCTGCTCGAGTCGCCGGGTTCTGGGGGTCTCCTCAGCTTGAAAGATGGGAGGATTTTCATGGATGCTTAATTGGATGCAGATTCCGCTGGTAGATTTTTCCGTTTTACCTCTCTACTTCATGTCTTTCTTCCATGTTTATCCTGGGCAGCGATACAATTTTTGGTACGTCCGCCGTGCACAATCCAAAATCTTAACTGAGGTAACAATTAACGATTTCAGCTAGCTCTTTAATGTTTACAGGTTTGGTAGAGCGTAGCAACATGCATGTATACAGGAGCTGGGAACTTCTGCTGAATTCAGATCAGTACCCACGTTCTACAAATAATTTAAAACATTTTGCATGGACATCGTACCTTTTTGCATGGGTATTGTATCGAGCAAGAGTTGGAATAATTTTCCTAGCAGGGTCTTTCATTTATCATCCACTTCAATAGAGTAATAAAATCCATTGGCAGCATGGTACGTATGTAGTACTATCTTTATGAAGGGAAGTTTTCAGATTTCCCACAAGGTAATAAGTTGGATGATTCTATTTTCTCATTAGGTCTAATCGTTATCCTGAGGTAAACACATCATGCACTCAGTCACACATATTTTATCTGTACCTGACTTTATAAGATTGAGATTTATTCATCTTGTACAGACGCAATGGCATCGAGCATGGAAATTAAGGCGCTAACTCAGCTGGTGAGGAGCAACAAAAGGTTGATATCTTCGTTTGGATCCTTATGAGCATATAAATTGGTACACTCTCCAATATTGTATAAATGTACTTGGGATGCAAAACGTAAACATTGTTTATATCCTCATGTTGCTACGGGTAGGCTTCTGGTCAAGATCTTCATGATGATTTCGTCAGATTGGTGATTTTTGCTAGAAGGTGCATTGCATCTTGAAAGAAGGATTATCTCATAAAAAGTGTTCATCAAAGCTCTAAATCATTTCCCAGGTAATGAAAATTGTTACTTCCTTTGCTCTAAATAGATGTGATGTTTTTTTTTCAAGATACATAGATTAAGGAGTTTATGAAATCGAGGGAAAGAGAAGAGCATGTTACCATGCTACATATTTTTTTAAATACATTAGAAACATATAATTTTTTACTCTTGCTGAAACTATACAACACGTCGACGCCCACATATTTATTTCAATATTTAACTTTTACCGCCAATTAGACCTTTTACACATGAGGTATGTGCCATTAAAAAAATCGAATGTCAATTCGGTGTCATAATTTTTGTGCCATATAACAATTCCTTGGCTGGTCACAATTCAATCATGGAATGACTTGACGCCTTATATAATCTAGCATGAAGTGTAGTTTGTGAGAGTAGTACTTATGTATGCATGACAATGAGAGAATGTGATAGCTATGGGAAAATTAAAGGCAAACACCAATAAATTTGAATTCACACCTTGACAATGATTAATAATCTGTAACAGATACTAACTTTTAGACATCTAATCTATGGACTGCTTGAGACTATAATTTTACAGGATTAGAATCCACATAATTCACTACAAATCATAGATGGGCCGGTATTTCGGTGAGTTTTTCCTATCACTTATGTTGTAAAATATCTCATTGGGTCTTATCTAAATGTAAAATTAGAAAGCATAGGTGCTTTCTCCTCTCTTAGCGTACTTCTTAAAAGGTGTAGTCAATGAAGTACATGTCTGTTTGAAAGTTTTTAGCAGAGTTGTAATTAGCTCTAAATTCGGCTATGTGTCCTTCAATGCATAATATGCACTATGGTAAGGCGAAGAAAATATATGCACCTTAAGGGGCTATATGGAAGTGAATTAGTTCTTGGTGAACCTCCAATATTTCATTAAAATATTGCCTTCAATACAATACCTTAAGCAAGAAATACCATTCTTCCAATTAAAAAAACTTATCAGTCTAAAATATATGAAACAAATCTCTATAATGCTTAAAAAATGTAGGTGTACTTTTCGTCCACAATGAGAGATATTTATTCTACGGAGGCATATTGGCAAGAGGAAGAAATTTCGGACATTTGATACAAGTATAGATGGAACGATGCCTTCTCTCTCTTGGAATACAAAATAAATTTGTAGGTACAATATACGTCCTACACTTCAAATGGGGAGTATTTAGACCCCCTGAGGTGGAAATGGGAACATGATATCTTCCATTCATGGTATTAAACACACGTAGAAATAGGGTAACAATTTGATATATTCTTTTGACTTATAGTTGTTTATTAGACACCGTTTTCCGGTTTTTATTTAGTTATATTAGCTAAAATATACAACATACACAATTACGAAAGATGCAATTAATTATTATATATTTAGGCTTTCAAAATTATGTTATGTGCAACAAACAAGAACCTAAATTTTTTCCAGTGATTTAAGATCAACACGAAAAATCATTGTTCAAATCATGTCCTAGCGTCGGTCGTTTTTACGTGATAATATACGAGTGTGCAATTAATCCAGTTCACTACAATTTGAAGTATGGATATCTATGGAGTGTACTGGTCATGTGTACATGATATTAGATCAATATGTGGAATTAAAGCTCTTCTCAAAAATCACTGTTCAGATCATGGCCTAGCGTTGGTCATTTGTACGTCATTCTGTATATGAGTGTGGAATTAATCCAGTTCACTACAATTTGAAGTATGGATATGTTTGGAGTGGACTGTCATGTGTACATTATATTAGATCAATACATGGAATTATAGCTATTTTCAAAATTGTAGAATTAATTGTGAGCTGAGCAGTTGGGTTTACTGCAAGAATACAGACATAATTATGCATATGCGTCAAATTGGACATGTTCAATATTTATTATATCGATTAGGTCAATACGTGGAACCGAAGTTAAGTTAGCAGAAAGACAATGTATATGTCTCACACAATTTACAAATAATTGTTTTTAGAGTTGGTCGACCATTTGAACTATGATGGTAAATTGTGTGTATATGACATTACGTAATTAAACATGGAAAGTTAAAAAAATGAGTTATGAACACATTGATTTTGTACCGCGGTATATTATATATAGCTATAACGGATATTAAGTATACTTTTTCTTCTGTGCTCACACAAATATCATAAGTTTCAAGCCAAAAAAAAAAACCTGACACTCATGTAATACTAAGATCACATACAAGTATTGAACTAAATATTAGAAAAATTAATCACCGATCATATATTATCATGCCTAAGTATGGAGAAATAGGTGTGCAAATTTGTCTTAACTTAGAAAATATGCATTGTAATAGAGATGGATATTATAAGTAAAGCATGTTGAATTTATAATTAGCACATTAAAGTAATCAAATTTATTGAAAACAATAAGAAGCACAAATATGTTGCCTGCGCATTTGCGCGGGCCACCTTGCTAGTTAAACTAGCATAATAAAATAAGAATAGTGCAGAATAGTTCAGAAGAACAATCTTTTTTTTTTTGGAGAAAAAGCAGAGCAAACTAAAGCAAATATCTCCCATCGGCGAAAATTGAAAAACCAACCTAGCAAACGTCACGAGTTTAATGGGCTTTCTTTGCAATATCAAAGGAAGAGAGGCCCGTCCTTTCCCTGCCCAAGCACCCTTCGCTAATCTTTCTCGTTCAACTTGACTTACACCATCTTTTTTTTTTCAAAACACAGTACAACGCAGGCGCTTATATACACGCGCACACACTCACCTCTTTGAACGTACGCACGCACATCCTACCCCTATGAGCACCTCCGAGAGACCGAGTCGACGGGTCAAGTCTTGAGATTGACGAAGTCACCACGGGCGCTTCGCTGTCGACGGGAACGTCACCTCCCACTGAAGAATATTCCGCCTTAAATGAGAAACACCAGCGTCAAACCTGGGGTTTGAACTCTGGTGGGCTGGGGATACAACCACCCTCCTAACCATCTTGCCACAAGCAAGTTCTCACTTGCCTTATACCATCTTCTCGCCAATCTATGCTCAACAACAAAGCGTGTCATTGTTCGCTCGGTCATTAAGCCTATCCTAGATGAGATTACTGATTTGATTTTAGTTTTCTACTAGTCTACCAAGCGGTTCAATATTGTGCAAAGTATGTGTGCATAAAGGAGGAGTCGTTTTCTTGGGATGCCGACCCCCAGCTTTCTTGGGTCTAGTTCGCTGCCTAGATGCTAATTGTATCCATGTTTTTGTTGATTAATAAAGCGCGCAGTTTCCATAAAAAAAGCAATCCATCCTGAATACAAAAAAAAAAACTTCTGAGCAATCTTCCCTTGGTGCCCCCCAAAAAGGAGCAATCTACCCCTGGCAAGATGGAGTCCGAGGGTGAAGGAGAGGAAGGGGCTGGCCGCAATGCCAAGTACAGCTCCCAGGGAAATCGCTCCAAATCACAGAAAGTGACCAACCAGACCCAGGGCCAGAGCAACACAGAGCACCTCAAGGCCGCCATGTCCCCTACCCAGTCGGAACCACTGACCTCGGAAGAGCCTACCAAGGTGGTGGCGCCGCAGCAGCCCCCTGCACAAGAACTGGTGTCGGTGGACCAATCTGAAGAAACTATGCAGCGGCTGCCACACTCGGTGCTTTCCTATGAGCCCTCTGGAGGTGATCAGTGGTCGGACTCGGTCCACCCTGACAGCGCTGTGGTGGAGCAGCGGGACCTGACTAATGAGGTGGAGCAGGGGCTCCCGACCTCGCCGGAACCAGTGAACAAGGAGGACATCTGGAGCAAGAACAGGGATCGCGAGAGGAGTAGCAAGAGCAATGCGGAGCGCCTCTCCCTCATCAACATGCGGGCGCGCTCCCCGGAAATTCAGGCGCAGCCTGACTTCACTGACGACTCGCCCTCTCCGCTGAAGACGACGGACAAGGGCTCGACGTTCTCTGCGTTCCAGGAGAGCCCGGTGGTGCAGGCCCTGGCAGCGTCGGTGGCAAGGGCGCCACGCTCCAAGGCGATCTCGGTGGAGACACCACGCAAGAGCATCAGGGGCAAGGGGGCCTCGGACGAGCCTGTGATGGACCGGGCGGTGCGCTACACGCTTGAGAAGGATGATGCAGGTACACCACCATGTCCCAAATTTACAGTTCTGCAATCTCTTCCTGCCAATCATCTTCTCTCGGTGGCTCGCGATTCTTGTATTGTTTTCGATAGCGCTGCGGGTTCCCCTGAGGAAATCATTTCCTTGTTCCGGGCTAGGGAAGTGGCTCAGGCAGAGCTAGCCATTGCGAGGGAGCGCATAGAAACCGAGCAACGCATCGCTAAGGAAAATGTTGAACAAGAAAAGCTGGTAGTGGTCAAGGAGGACCCTACGGTGGAGGATAATGCGGGGGGGGGGGGGGGGGCGATGT
Source organism: Poa pratensis (assembly GCA_947311845.1). Classification (NCBI taxonomy): domain Eukaryota; kingdom Viridiplantae; phylum Streptophyta; class Magnoliopsida; order Poales; family Poaceae; genus Poa; species Poa pratensis. The sequence goes on along the minus strand of CAMZMU010000036.1, from coordinate 65,407,343 downwards.
TGTTACCACTGTGGCGAAGCCAAAACCGATCCTTAGTCCTAGAACAACTCGCAGCAAGAAACGTGCTGCCGCCCAAGCTGCGGAGGCCAAGGGGCCGCCTCGAAACCCAACACCCGCCGAGCACGGGGTAAGGACAGGGTTTCTCAATGAGAATCCTTTTCCAAAATATTAGGGGGTTCGGGGCGCGGGGCCGTCGACCTCTCCTTAAAGAGCTGTTGCGCCGCCTTCACATATATGTCATGTGTCTCCAAGAGATTATCAAAGAGGACTTCACGGATCGGGAACTTCAGGACCTGGAAATCGGGAAAGGTTCTTTTGGGCTTGGCTCCCGACCAATGGACATTCGGGAGGGGTGCTCCTGGGCCTTAGGGAAAGCATGTTTGAATTCGGGCAGCTAGAAAAAGGCCATTCTTTCATCGGCATCAATGTCATCCACAAACCTTCCAGCCAACGCTTAGAGATAATCGGGATCTACGGGCCAGCAGACCACGCTCGTTCCAACATCTTCCTTGACGAGGTGTCAAGTAAGATCGCTAGATGCTCCTACCCCATCATTATGGGTGGGGACTTTAACCTCATGCGCTCTCAGGAAGACAAAACTAATGATAGGATTAACTGGCCTAGAATCGACCTCTTCAATCTCCACATTGCTGGCTGGGGGCTGCGCGAGATCCCTCGCACGGGTGCGAGATACACGTGGACCAATAAACAGTTAAATCCAGTCAGATGCGTTTTGGATAGAGTCTTTATTTCTCCGGAGTTGGATGCCACCTTCCCTCTGTGCTCGTTGGCAGCAGAGACCAGCTTGGGCTCTGACCATACACCTCTGATTTTTGATTCTGGCGAGGGCGCCCTGACGCATAGCAATAGATTCTTCTTTGAAAATGGGTGGTATTCTACCCCTAACTTCTTGGCTATCCGCAACACAAGGTGGGAGACCTTGAATGACCGGGCAGGGGGCCGGGACATCACTGATTGGTGGAACTATATGAGCTCCAATCTCCGCCAATTTCTCCGGGGGTGGAGTAAGAACCGGGGAAGCGAAACCAAGGGCCAAAAGCAGGCCCTCTTAGACCAATCAAAAGTATTGACTTCCAAGCCAATAATGGGGGCTTGGAGGAGGACGATTGGGCGTTTCGGTACAATCTAGAGGAGCAACTACTTCAGATTTACCGCCAGGAAGAGGAGTACTGGCGGCAGCGGGGGAAAATTAAATGGGCTCTCGAGGGGGACGCTAACACGGCCTATTTCCATGCCATGGCTAACGGCAGACGGCGGAGGTGCCAAATTACTGCCCTCAACTCGTCGTTGGGGCTCATAACTGATAAGAGAGCCATCCAGGAACACGTTTACGACTTTTACAGAGAGCTGCCGGGTACGACTGCCCCTAGAATTTGTGGGCTTGCTGTGAATACCTGGAGGGGCAACTCCTTGGTAACCTCGGCTGAAAACAATAACCTAGCCTTGACTTTCACAGAAGATGAGCTGGAGCAGATTGTCAAGGACATGAAAACCAACACTGCGCCGGGCCCTGACGGCTTCCCGGTGATGTTCTTCCAGAAAAGCTGGAATTTAGTTAAGCATGGGGTCCTTCACATCCTGAACAATTTCATCCTTGGGCGGATCAACATCTCTCGTCTAAACTTTGGGGTGCTTTCGCTGATTCCTAAGGTGCCGGGGGCGGACCTCATATCGCAGTTTCGACCCATTGCCCTGATTAACGTGATCTTTAAGATTGTTGCCAAGGCCTTTGCCCACAAACTAGACCCGATTGCAAATCGTATCATCAGCCCGAACCAAACTGCATTCATAAAAGGCAAATTCATCATAGATGGAGCTCTTGCCCTGCAAGAAATAGTTCACGAGTTGGTCTCGAAAAAACTGGGCGGGGTGCTCCTCAAGCTCGACTTCGAAAAAGCCTACGATAGGGTCAACTGGGATTTTTTGTTGGAGGTTTTGCGCCGGAAAGGCTTTGACGGGGGGTATGTGCATAGAATCGCTCAGTTGGTCCAGGGGGGCCAGACTGCCATCTCAATTAACGGGGAGATTGGCCCATACTTCAGAAATAAGAGAGGGGTGAGACAGGGGGATCCCCTCTCTCCCCTGTTGTTTAACTTTGTTGTGGAGGCCATGTCAGCGATGTTATCGTCCGCGTGCTCGGCGGGCCACATCCAGGGGGTGGTGCCACACATCATCCCGGGGGGATCTCCCACCTTCAGTATGCGGATGATACGCTCATTCTAATTCAGAAGGATGATTTGCAGCTTGCTAACCTTAAGTTTCTGCTTATGTATTTCGAAGACATGTCGGGCCTAAAAATTAACTATCACAAGAGTGAAGTCATTGTTCTAGGGGAACCCATTGAAGAGCAGCGAAGGGTCGCCAATCTTCTTAACTGCAAGCTGGGCTCTTTCCCCTTCATTTATCTGGGCCTCCCTATCTCGGACAGGAAGCTTACGGTTGACCAATGGAACTTTCTTGTACTCAAGTTAGGGGCTAGAGTGGAGCCTTGGATGGGCAGGTTCCTCTCGTCCGGAGGAAGGCTGGTACTGTGTAACTCCTGCCTTGACTGCTTACCTATCTTTGCAATGGGGCTGTTCCTGCTACAGGATGGAGTGCATGAAAAGTTTGACGCCCATCGGGCTAGATTCTACTGGGAGGGCTCGGGGCCTAAGCGCAAATATCACCTGCTCAACTGGCCGGCGGTCTGTCGCCCGAAGGAATCAGGGGGCTTAGGTTTGATCAACACGAAACTCATGAACAAGGCGCTAATGTTGAAATGGGTTTGGAAGATTTACCACTTGGACGGGTCCATCTGGGCCTCGCTTATCCGCGCGAAATATTTGGTGAATGAGGATATCTTTGCCTATCCGCAGCAAGGCGGCTCGCAGTTTTGGCGTAGTATCAATAAGATTAAGCACCTGTTTAAGTTAGGTGCGAGACACTATGTGGAAAATGGGGGCAGAACCTTGTTTTGGCTGGACCTGTGGCACAGGGACCAACTCCTTAGGGATACTTTCCCAGCTATCTTTGCCGTTTGTGACAACCACAACCTCTCGGTTCGCCAAGCCGTGATTGACGGTATCAAGCTTAGACGCACGCTTGACCCGGTTGGGGCTGCGCAATGGCAATCAGTTGCAGCGCTAGTGGGCAGCCTGCGACTGACCGACAATCAGGATTCGATTTCTTGGACGCTTGACTGTTCTAGAAAGTTCACAGTAGCCTCAATGTACGCCAAACTGTCGCAAGGGGCGACGGTGGCTCATTCCCAGGAGATTTGGGCTGCTAAACTTCCGCTGAAAATCAAGATTTTTGCTTGGCAATTGGCTATCGATCGTCTCCCCTCGGGAGAACAAATTGCATTACGTCGGGGGCCTTCTAATGGGCGCTGCTTTTTGTGTGGTCAGCCTGAGAATGCTGATCACATCTTCTTCACCTGCTCCACATCAAAATTTGCTTGGAGCGTGCTGCGCCAGCTGCTCGGGTGCAGCTGGAATCCCGCTGATTTTGCAAGTCTCTTTGCGATCATCTCTAGCTTGGCGGGACAGCCCCGTAGAACCGTGTGGTTTTTGTTTATGGCCCAATCTTGGGCCCTTTGGCATATTAGAAACAAACTCGCAATCGAGTCTAAAGTGATTAACGGCAAAACCACAGGACCGGGAGGAGCTCCAAGAGATGGCAAGAGGGCTAAGGCGAATTCACGCGCAAAACAGACCTGATGTGGCGGCGAGGAGCACCACGAGGACGACCGGAGCAAGGGGCTCCAGCTTGTCCGGCGTGGCCCATCGTCTTATCTATCTATCTAGTGCTACTTATGCTTCGAACTTTATGGCTAAGCTGTAACGCCCAGCTGATGTATTCGTCTCACTTTCGTTGGCGTCGTTGGCGTTGTGTAAACCCTGTGAACCTGAGGCTTTATTAATTTAAAGTCGGGCACTTTGTGACTTAGTTCTAAAAAACCCCTGGCAAGATGAAAATCTCCTCAGCGTTCAGCGTGCACCTACAGCTAGCTCAGAACTTCAGAGACCACCGACATCTAGCATGTGGCCAGCAGCTCAAACAGTTTTATCAAGTGCTGATGCAGCTGCAAATCAGCTACAGCGTTTTCAAACCACGATCATCACGGTATTCTCACCGAAACTTCAACTTAAATCTGTGTTTCATCGTATCCTCTGAAGTCACCTCGAGATTGTTCGCCTGGAATGGAAAGCCACTCACTTCCATCGTGTTTGCACGTCCGACCGAGGCGTCGTTTCCGATCAATCGAGCACCACACATGTGTGGGCAGCAGGCTGCTGGATGGCACTCCGGTAGTCCGATGGCGATGGCACGGCTGTACACTTGTTTCATGTTCTGGCCAGCACAACGCATCCTACTTAATTTCTGGAAGGTTATCATTGCGTTCCAATTTCATTCAACAAGTTGGGTTCTGGTTATTTTTAGCCAGTGTACTTGACGCTAAATCAAATGATCAATCAATCAAGGATATATACATATGCCACATCGTCGTTGGAAAGCCGCTAGATAGCAGACCTTTTTTTTATGAAACATAGTACAAACGCATACGCTCACAAGTACGTGCACACCCATCCCTATGAACACACGCATGCACACCCTATCCCTATGAGCATCTCTGAAAGACTGAGCCGACGGGTCGCGTCTTGAGATTGACGAAGTCACCACAGGACAGAGGCCGGGTCTAGCTCAAGTCCAGGGGAATTCAGTTTCATACCCATTATTTTTCCAAAACAATTATGTACATAGCTCCCTCCCGCCACCGCCGCCAGGTGGCGTGGCGGCGGTGGCGTCTTCCTTGGCCAAAGATTGGATAGCGGCGGCGGCATCCGTCCCGGCTGATCAGCGGCGTTGATGCCGGATGGCGGCGGCCAGGCTAGGCAGCGCAGACCAGCGGGCGACAGCGGTTGGGCCGATCTAGGCCCAGATGGGCTCGGACGAGCTGCAATAGTCTGTTGTCCGTTTCGTCTTCTCGACTCCTACGACGGTACACGAGCTACTGGGTCAGGCCCGCTGCACGAGGAAGTCAGGGGCTTCGGCTCCGGGCGTGGCGATGGTGGCCTCCTCCTCCAGCGGTCTCGGTGTCGCTCTCCCTCATGGGGGCATTGTTTTTGGAGCAGTTGTTGGACATAGGAGGCAAGAAGTGGAGCAGTGTGCATCTACCGCGTCGACGATGGCGAGTTTCGGCGGCGTGGCACCGTGGGGTCTTGCTGGCTGATGCGTGACGATGGCCGCGCGCAGGACGATGACGTTGTCTGTTGTCGTGGTGGCGTCGATGACATGTCTCACAAGGTCGTTGCGTTCATCTCTCCCGAAGATGGGTTGGCGGAGACAGTGGCAGTGACTTCAGAGTGTGCGCATGCGGTGTGCGTTGAGTGTCAGCTGGACCGGTTTGTGCTCCTAGCTTGCTGTTGCCCAGCTTGGTGGAAGCCTCCGGTTTTATATGATGTACGTTGGTGTGTGAGGTCAGGGCATTCGGCTCCGATTGGTTCACCCCCTTCATCATGCTTGTAGGTGCGAGTTATTGCCTTGACGGTGGCTTCCGGCTGATTGATGTATTTCCTTGTAAGGTTATGGTGGTTTCCTATTTTCCCTATTATTAATAAAAAGAAAGTTGTGTACATCGTTTTGATGCAGAGGCTGCGGGTTATCCTCCATTTTTTTAAACGTGTATAAAAAACATGAAAATAACAACAACAAAAATGATGTTATACTCAATCATTTAGCCCAAATTAAGAACTAGCTAGCCCACCTGATTGTTTTCTCCCTCCCTACTCCTACACGCCCCATCTCTCCTTCTCCAATCATATTAGCCAAAATCTTAAATCCCAGCCAAACTAATGTTTTAGGCTATCAAAAACTTTATACTTCAAATTTTTGAATACCAAGTCTTCAAATCTTGGGCCCGCCACTGCTAAAGGCGTCTCGCGGTCGACGAAAACGTCACCTCCTCTACAGAAGAACACGACAACGAATTAAGCATAATATATGTGAAGGCATGGGATGGAAGCGTAGGGTGAAAAGAGGAGTACCTAGTTTTCACAGGAAAACGTGGGCATGCAGCAGCAACTGAACTCGTAAGAGGTGGGGGCGCGAAGGGATAAGGTACTGTTTGAGAGCGGCGGAAAAGAGGCGACCCAGTTCTTGGTCCTCTCCGGCGAATCCGCCGCTCCCCTTCACCTCTGGTCGCCGTCTCGGCGCCGTGAGGTGGAGGGGAGCTCCGTGATCTCGTCGTGTGTGGATAGCTAGGTTTAGGTTCTGTCCCCGGGCGACGGCTACGAGGACGGTGGCGTGGTCGTCGGTGTTTGGGTGTTTCTTCTCCCCCTCCTTTCCCCGTTCCGGCGTTCGCGCCGGGGAGGTTGTGGAGCTAGTTTGGTGCCGGGGCTTGACCGGCGAGGCGGCGGCGGTGGTCAAGCTTTGGATTTTGTCCTGGATCTTCTTCTCCGCTCTGCTCGCGTGGGCTCTGGCGCGGGTGGTGAAGATTCCAGGTGTTTGTACAGGAGCGTCTTCGGCTCGGGCTCGGTTCCAGCGCAGGGAAGGTGGTCTGTTGGTGTCAGCTCCGGTGCGGATTCGTCTGCTGCTGGAGTTTGGGAGGGAGCGCCATGGCCGGTGTTCGTTCAGCGTGCCAAGCTCCGTCGTGCTACGGCGGACGACCTCTCCGGTCTTCTACATGTGTGGGGGTTCTCCCTGTTCCAGGTATGGCGGCGACCTTGCTTCCTCTTCCTCGGCGGTGTTGCTGGCGGTGGACTGCGGCGGCAGGGTCAGTGGTGGTTCAGCTTTCTTGCTGTTGTGCTGGTGTTTCGATCCTGGCTTTCTTGGATTTCGGAGTTCTTCGCCAGCTTTGTGCTCTGCTTCTTCTTCGTTCTGCCTCTTCTTTCTCCGGCCGGCCGTGGTGGCGAGGGGAGAAGGAGTGGTCAGGGCGTGCTTTGCGGTGACTCCGGCGAGCAGTGGTGGTGCTCAGTGCAGGGCTGTTTGGGAGAATGGTGGTTGCGGGAAGGTGGCGCCATGGCCGTGCGCTTTCAACGATCTTCGGTTCCGTCGCTTGCGGCGGGCGGCTTCGGCGGTCTCTACATGAGTGGGGCGTTTCCTTGCCCGGGGATGGCGGTGGCCTGTCGTCCTCCTCTCCGGCGGTGTTCGGTGGTGGAGTTCGTTCTCAGGCGTTGCGGTGGTGCAGCGGCTTCCTCTGGCGCTGCTGTTGTTCTGGGTTCCCTCTGTTTATACTCTGCGTATTTCTGTTTGCCTCTGTAATCTTTGTTGAATACGCAGTGTAAATCCTCTAAAAAAAAACTGAACTCGTCATCAATAATTGTTACACCCACGAGCTAGCATCATAAGACTGAGATTGTTATATCAAACACGACAATTCAACAAACTCGCAGGGGTGCACCGACATGTCTCTTTTGTCACTCGTCCGACTGCGTTTCATTTTGTTTTTCCTCTTGGTATATATTTCGACCCCAAAGGAACGAGCCTGTACATGAGGAATTGAGACCAAGACAGCGATCCAGCAAGTACATGCCAAGGCCATATTTAACACGGGCAGGGCCCGGGGAACAAGAAGTAACAGGGGATAGAGAGATGGGACGGCACATCGCCTCACGCATGCGGTACACATATGACACATCCGACTGATCGGCCATTCATTCATTCATTCTGATCTCGGCCCCCAACAGGTGAGAGAACAAACATGTTTGAACAGTCTCTAGAGAGCATGGGCATTCACTGCACACAAAGACATAGGAGGAGAGAGGTAGGGGAAATTTGTTTTGACTCATAAGTATAGATACACGTATATTTATTTAAAAATCTCACTCTAAAATATCAAAAAATTGCAAACAAAAGTTTTGGATGTGCGTCTAGACATTCTATGTTATAGTACAAAGTTTCGTGAAAAGATATATTTTGTGGTTTGTACAAAAAGACAAATTCCGACGTTTCAAAATGACTTTTCATTTTATATTTTTAAAGACTCCACAAAAAATATTTTTTTTCACAAAATTAACTTTGCGCGTAAACATAGAATATTCAAATATACACTCAAATCACTGTCATAATTTGTCAGTGCAGTTAATGTCACATGTGTTGAAATATAAATACATTGCATAGCCCTTTCCATCTTTTGAGTAGTTGGCTAGTGCATCTATTCTATATGGTATCAGAACCAAGATGTCTCAAATTTGAGACCTTGCTCATGCAGTATTAAAATAAAAATAAAAAAGATTCTGCGACCTGCACCGAACCCACACAAATGACTGAAATAGCCTAGACGTGAAGGGGAGTGTTAAAATATAAATACATTGCATAACCCTTTTCATTAATTCGGACTTTTGAGACAATTGGCTATTGCAGCAATTCTATAACATAAGCACCAGAACTACATATCGTCTCTCTCCTTTCACCGCCATGCCTCCCTCCGTTTTGTCCCCTCGCGCCCGTACGCCGCGCGCCTCTCTCGATCGAGTCGCTCGCATTTCCGCGAAGGGGCATGGGAGAGAGACGCTGTTTCTGTTCTAGGACGTCGACGAGTCAAGTCATCATATCGATGGCGGATGGCGGCAGCTTCTGTGCCAGACAAACAACGATCAATCGATGCTGTGGAAATTAATCCCGGCCGCGTGTGTTAATTCGTTTCGTGTTTGTGTCAGTAAAGTGACAAGGATGAATCTTCTTGTCGTGGTGCGCCCGATGGAATGATCGAGGTCCATCATCATCATCATCACGGGTATTGAATTGAATCCCTTGATGCTTGAGATGACTAGAAATGATATCGAGCGAGACACGGCCGAGCCGCGCAAAAGTCATGCAAGCTTCGTCCCCGAACTAGCCGGCCGGCCGGCGACGTGCATGCACATGCAACCCCTCGAAGATGTAGCTAGCATATGAACTGGAACTGTGCAAACGGCACTTTCAGATCGCGAGCCCGGCCCGATCGCTCGGAAATCACGCCGTGTGCATGCCGACGCTGAAATCTGAGCATGCATGAGCGGGCCGGGCTTCCGCGACGTCGATTGCGTGTGACTTGGCGGGAGAGACTTTTTTTTCATCTGTAGTTCTCTACCATGCATATATGACTTTGTAGCAACAGTCCAAAGCTTCGCGGTCGATCTAGACATTCGGGAAAAGGCCGGATCGGACGCCATTTTCGTCGCCTGCAGACACGGCCGGGTTACCTCGATCGATGTTAACCGTACACGAAACACAATTAATCAACCAGCAGGCGTCCTGGACCGGTGATCGCCCAGCTAACCCTAGGTCGACACGCCTACGCCTCCGGCCTAGTCTAGAACCGGCCGGTGATTGCTACTGCCCTGAACACCAACCATGGCCAGCCGATCGAGGCGTACTAGGAGGGAATGATCGATGCGCTCGAGTGACGCCGCCGGTGTCGCCGGAGCCTGCCGGATTGACAGCGGCGCAGGGCTTCAGTTCGTTCGGCCGCGCGCGATCGATCGATCGAGCTAGAGCGGCTATTTATTAAGCTGGTACACGCCGGCCGCGCCTACCGACCAACGGCACAGCTAGCTGCACATATCTCCCGCAGATCGATCGATCGATCTCGACCGACCGCCGCGGCCGGACGGCCGGGGCGGGGAGGACCACGCTCCACGGCCCGGCACGCCCACCTCCGGCCGCCCCCAGCTGGTCCGCCCTGCATACTCACTCGACTAGCCAGCTAGTGATCCATCCACTAGAGTGCCGCGATCGACGTACTACGTTATTCTCTTTCAACTCCTCCATACATATATACATAATTCCCCGCCGATCGAGCTCAGTCGTCTGGTAAAGCAACAAGTACCATACAACAATGAGCTCAAACAAAGTCTATGGATATCTACCAAATTAACCGGCAACGGTATTGTTATTGTGGAGCCAAGGCGTGGCGTGGATACATACATAGCGCTGTACATACAACTGCTTGGACCACAGTAACTGACGCCGAAAGGCAAAACGAAACCGGCATGGCGCCATGGACGCATTGCATGGGCCACACATGCAGATGCAGGGGGCACTCGACGAACAATCACGCGTGCAAGCACGATCTCTATAGTACGTACGCTCTCGCGGCCGCTCTATCGATCGATCGATCGATCCATCGCGCTGCCGGCCGGCCTGACCGACAGAATCAATGCCACGGCAGCGTTCAACATGTCTGGGGAATTAACCCCTGCGATCGATCTATGCAAGGGTTTCAAGTTAAATGGTCCGTTAAATCAGCAAGCTAGCTAGCTGCAGGCGATCCATGGAAGTAAATCGCTAGAGACGAACGCCAAGGTTGGACATCGTCCTCCGGCCGGTACCACGCCGGAGTACCGGACCCCTCCCCTGTCCCTGCCACCGAATTAACTCTCAGACATAGGCTCCCGTCATGTGGAAATTCGATGGGATTTATTGCCGAGGTAGGGCTTTGGCAGCGCTAGCTGCCTGCACGCCGGCCGTCAGGCCCGTGGGGCACTTGGAATTAGCCAGGGTGTGGGCGTGGGCAAATTTGACGCATTTGACCCTTGTTCACAATCATTTCACAAAATGGACCAAATTTCAAATAAATTCACGGATCTAACCCTTTCTCACGGCGCCCGCCCCCGGGGCGCCGTGCTAGACACCACAACGCCTCTGTCCGGGACGCCGTTGAGGCGCCACGTCGACGTAGCCGGGCCCGCATGCCGCAAGTTCGGTGCCCTGGATAAAGGCGCCATTCTACTTACCACGGCGCCGCGGGTCAGGGCGCCGTGCGACTTGAAATCATTGCCCGCGGCGCCGGCCTGTTGTCGTGGGTTTGTCACGTCAGATGTCATGGATGACTTCGTAGGTGTGGGATTTGCGCGAGTCAATTGTCTCCGAGCTTGGGATCGCAGGAACAAGGACGAACACAGATTTACCCAGATTCGGCCCCTCAATGTGAGGTAAAGACCTACTTCCTGCCTACCCTAGATTGATATTGATATGATATATGTGGTGTTACAATGGAGGCGATCCGATCTGGGTACTCGCCGTAAGAACTAGGGTTTTAGGTCTTGATAGCTTGACCCCGTCTAAGTCCTGCGAGTCCTCTTTATATACACAGAGACTCGCTAAGTTACAAAGGAAACTTCCTCCACAAGGAATACATCGACTGGAACCTACTTGGAGACTAACTCCTCCTCACGTCTTCCAGGATATGTCTTCTAGATCCTTCTCCTTGTGGCGGTGCGATATTGGGCTTGCTTTCATGCAGGCCTTTGTTGTGCGAGTAACCTGGGTCGCACTTTATCAAATATGGGCCGCGGGTTAATCTACAAAGTATTCCCCCGACATTAGCCCCCAAGTTCAGCTTGGACTTCGGATGAAGGCTTCTTCGTCTTGTTGAACCGCTCACACGAATGTCCCAGCTGAACTCCAATTTTTGTATCGCCATTTGCGACTTATAACCTTCTTGGCGGCTCAAGGGCGCGACTCATCTGGTCGTGCCTGTTGGTTTTTAGATCCGAACGCCTTCTGCGCCTGAGCTTTTTAGCTTGGCCCATCAGCCTCCCTGGCGCTCTGCTTCAGTTACGCCTCCGCTACTTTTCTCCGCCGCCTTTGGTTCCGCTTCTTGCGTTTGCAATCTTCTGGCGAAAATCCCCTTGATTGGAAAAGATGTCTCGCCGTAGTTGCAACTGGGAAGGCTCGTGGATTGATGAGTTATTTTTGGAGTCTTTGGCCGCTCACGGCCTTCTTCCACCGAGAGATCAATGCGAATGGCGCGCCGCTGGCGAGGAGATAATTCCCGATCCGCAGACAGGAGAAGTGGTGATTTTTGTGGAACACGTCGAGCGCGGATTCAAGCCCCCGGTTCTCTCTTCTTTCGCTCCCTGATGCAGCGGCTGGGTCTTCGTCTTCATGACATCGGTCCCAATTCAATATTGCAAGTGAGTAACTTGCACGTTCTTTGCGAAGATTATTTGGGCGTCTCTCCTTCAATAGACTTCTGTCTTGCTTTCTTTGGCAGCAATAGTCAAAGAGAAGCAACAAACGCTTCTTTCCTCCAATGTGGCTCCATATCTTTCCAACGCCGTAAGGGTAGTATTTTCCCAAAGCTAGCCCTTGCCAAAAAGTTAAGGATTGACCAAGAACTTTCTTTTACTGCAAAGACACTTCTCCTGAGGGCAAAATTCGTCTTCCCCCTTGGTCTCCACTTCCTTTCGAGGCTACCCCTGCTTTGTCTTCCAAGCCCGATCCTTCTTCGTTGCCCTCCATCGAGATTCTTTTAGATAAGGTGAGGGCGCTGACACTCCATGGCCTTACAGGATTGGATCTTATATCTTGCTGGACTAAATGGCGAATTCAGCCCGTGAGTCGCCGTCTGCGACTTATGGTGGATTTCACCTGCCACGCAGATGACGTTGATCGTACTTGCCCTGAAGATTGGGACAAAGGGGAGTGGATAAACTTCATTCGCCGAGTGACGAACGAGGACATTAACTCGTATGATAACGTCGGTCTTGCTCCTTTCTGGGCTGAACACAAGCCTTTTGTGGTAATTATTCTTGTAACTTTTTCCTTCTAGGACTCTTCCTTCAAAGTTGACTATTTCTGACATTGATTCTCTTTCAGATTGATCCCTATTTTTGGACTCTCCCATCCGAAGAGGAGGCCGGCTCAGGCCAAGAAACCACTGTCAAGTCACCAGAAGAAGTCGCTGATCCTGGTGAGGAAACGATTACACATGGCACTGTTTCTGAGCCTGGTGGTAGCGGATCTGAAGAGGAGCATCAAATGGCCAACGCTCTTTTGTCCACGGCTCCAGGCACATCTTTCCCGGAGCTTCCTGAAGTACCTCGCAGGTCCTCTAAGCGTTTTCTATCTGAGAGCTCAGAAGATCCCTCGCAGCCTGAGAAACGTCGCAAGGCCTTGGCGTTGCTTATGGATATCAAAGCTGCCAAATCTTTAAAGCTTGCTAAGCCTGACAGCACTGTACTTTCCTCCGAGCCTGTTGTGAAGAATTGCCCCTCGACAAGTTCGGGTATTTCCTTGTGACATTCTCTTCTCTTTTCTTTGTACTCATGTGTCTCCATGAAGGTATGTTTATTCACTGCTGTTTTTTCCGTCCCGTAGGCTCAGATCTGCAAGATTTATCTTCTCCTTCCTCTGGTTGCCTGATGAAGAGCGTATGTATTGCTTCTGGGTAGGACTTGCTTTCCTTTTATGGCTGTGACACTGCCACTTTAGTCTATAACCATCAATATATTGCAGGGCCATGGTTGAAGGGGATACAAAGTCTGCCTCCTTCACTGCTCTTTCCCAGCCAACCACGAGCGAAGATGATGTTGCTAGCGAGAACATGGGAACTAGCGATGACGCGACTTATCTGAAACCTTTTTTAGAAGAGGGTATTGCCGATGCGGCTCCTGCCATGGTTCCAGTTGCAGCGCCGTCTGCGACTCCTAATGTTGTAGGGATGCCAATTCAAGTTGGAGCTCCTATTTCTGAAGCGGCTGACCTCCCAAGCGCTAGTAGTTCCAAATCAATTGCGGATGCCATAATCGATGCTGGAGATAAGCACGCTGCTTTATTGCGCGACCTGATTGAACAATTTTCTTCAAGTCGCCAGGTACGCATACTGTAGCCCCCAAGGATCAAGACCTTGTGTCAGTTGACAGGGTGTTGATTCTTTCTTTTCTCCAAGTTTTGAGCCTCCAAGTACCTTTCTGAATTGCTTATATTTTTTCTCTGTTTACTCGCAGCTTGAGCTTTCCTCGCTTGCTGCCTCTGACGCAATGAAAGTCAAGGGCATGTCCTTAGATAAGCCTGAAGTGATGCGATCTGCCTTGGAACATCATAGCGAGATCATTAAAAATCAAGCGCAAGAAATAAAGATACTCAAAGATCAACTTGACTCCTTGATAACCCCCAAGAGCAGGGGATCACTGTAGCACCTCTCAATGTGGAAGTAAGTTATCGATCCGCAGGAGCAAGAAGGAAAAGTTATCTATTCCCTACAACTAAAGTGTCACAAGTTTTAGTTGATTATGCATTAAACAAGTTTAAAGAACAAGATGATTGATTAATGGATGAAAGTTTTTATGTAACAAAACAAGAATGTAAAAGTGTCCCAATCCTCTTCAATGCAAGAGGACAAGACAAAGGTTTTCTCTTATAGGAACAATGGACATGGGTTCACTTAATCCTCTCTCTCTCTCATCTACAGTGATTATCATGTTATAGATAAAGTACACACAATTGTCATGTTTTAATGGTAGCTTTTAATGACGGCTATATGTCCTAAAACACATAGTTGAAAGATATACTCATTTGTGTGCTATGTCACCCCCGCAAGGCTAGCATGGCTGCTGTCACTCCCACATCATACTCTTTCTTTTTACCCCCTGATTCATGTAAAATGCATACATGAACTTTGCACTTTAATTGCTTATATTCCAATCATATTTGCATCATATAAGGGTTATATCAATGTTTTATCATGATTTTGGAAATATCTCAATGATCTCCTATTTTTATGGAATTAACCCTGCACAGGCAGAAAACCCCGTTTTCTTATTTTAATGTTTCAGGGACCCTGTGGGCGTGGTCAACGAAATCACCTGGAAATTTACGGGCGTCAATATTTGGAAGGAAGAAGACCTGTGGGCGAAGGAAGCGAACAAACGGAGGTCCGAGGACCAAACGGGGGTGGCCCACGCGGCCAGGTACTGTGGCCGCGTGGGGCCCACTCGTTTGGCCCTCGTGGCTCCGTTGCCGTCGATCTTCGCTCCACCGACATAGTTTTGACCTAAAAACGCCTATAAAAAAGGTCCCCCGACGTGGGGCCCACTCGTTTGGCCCTCGTGGCTCCGTTGCCGTCGATCTTCGTCCCTCTCTCATTTACGTACCCACCATTGGCTCACGGGCATTTTACTAGTGAAAAGTAAAAACATCCTATGGTGGTCATAGAGTACTTCTTATGAAAACTGAATATAAAAGGTGGACACTTTGGATAGATAAATAAGTAGAGGTAAAGCATGAATAAGTTTCATCTAACTTCCAAACACTTCTACTTAAGTTAATGCTTGCAATGTGGTAGTCATTGGTGTGGAGCTCTCATTACCCCTATCATAGCATCTTGAATGATTAATGTTTAAAGTGAAAGCAAATATGAGTGGTGTGCTTGACAATGTATTGGTTGAATGTCTCATGTCCCTTGAATACAAGTACCTACACCATGTGTTACTCACTTTGGTCCACAAAGTAAATTCAAATAAAGGTCATTGCAAGTAATAATAGTATCATCAAGAACTGCACTGGGGTACCTCTTGCCCCTTGACATGAACAAGCCCATGTCAAAACAACAAGACAAACAGACAATGAACAATCTCAGCACTCTTTTATTTACTATGGGTATAGCTTTTTATTATGAGGTGCATCACTGAATGAACATTATGGTTATGCTGTAAATTTCCACCATGAATGATGCATGGCTTAGATTAGCGGCCCAGGCATTTCTCTAACCATTTATACAAACTCTTTGAACTTACTAAGTATCCACATTCATTTCACCCATGATAGGCATCCATAAACAAAAGTACATGACATCAACTAAATATAAATAAGTGCAATGTTGAAAGCTTGCCATGTGACAGCACATATGGGCTAACTCCCAACCAAAACTATTGTCAAGCCCACAACTTCATAATTTTAATCACAATGGTTCATGCTTATTAAATGCAATAAAAGTAAATTGTGCATCAAGTTCGTGAGAGCTTTTAACCAATTTTTCCCATGACAATCAATAACATAAGCATTTAAATTCAGAAATGTAGATAACACAATATAACATGATAAACATACTTGGAATAGCATAAAGCTAATAGGTAGATATGGTGGACTCACTGGAAAAACTTTGGTTGAAGGTGTTGGGAAACAAGCTTTTTACTTGTTGTAATTTTTGGGCTAGCAATAGGGAGAAAGTTGACCATCTAAATGCATGCATAAGTGTCCATAGAACTAATCAATCCATGTTAAACCAAGTAAAGTTAAAATTCAACATCTAAACATGGTAAAAGATAGCTCTTGACAACACACTTGCAAATTAACATTCATTCAAAGCACATGAATTATGCAACTATATGTATCTTTTAAAATCAACTCAAACATCCCTATCCCAATATATTTAATAGCATCCAACATAATTCAACCCAAACTTCCAGTAGCTCTCTCATATATAAATGATAGTGGTGGTCTTAAAATAAAAATCAAACCGAAATAACAAAAGCAAAAAAAAGACGCTCCAAGTTTATACGATAAAGTGCTTTGATCGAAAAACAGAAGTTAGACGTGTGCAAACCGAGAGTGTGTTGGTCTAGTGGGGTTGTCTTGACATCCCCAAGCTTATGGTCTTCACCATCCTTGGATAGCTCTTGGTGCAGCTCCTCTAATCCCTGTGAAAAAACTTCAAAACACCGTTTCTCCCATTTCTTTTCTGTGGGGTGATATTAGTAGTGATAAACAAATAGGTTCCTTGCTGCATAAAATCCTTAGGAAAAAATTCATATGAATGTCCAGAGAGTATATAATGTTGTATGCCTACTCATAAACTCAATTGAATCAAAAAGATTCAAGCAAAAAGCTCAAAGAATGCATCAAACAATATCAAGACAGAATCTGTCCAGAAAAACAGCAGCAGCAAAACGCATTTTTCTACCCTACTTAAACTGTCAGAAAAATCTGCAAAAAATCACGTGTGCAGAGGATGAAAAGTTGAAGCTACAGTTCAAATTACAGCTCAATCGGAGTTACAGATAAAAAATGAAAAATCAAACCGTGCACAGACTTCGTGCAGGCAGAAAACTCTCCGAAAATGAATAGCAACTTTTCAAACCCAAAATAGGTAAAACTTGGTTCTTTATTAAAAATCCCAGAAACAAAACTAACAAACTACTCTCTTGTTACAGCAAGAGGACTCAAAGAAAATCTCAAACAAAAACAACCGGGTTGCCTCCCGTAAAGCGCTTTCTTTATAGCCATATAGCTAGGCTTGATAGTTTTAATGATGC
The DNA here is from genome assembly GCA_947311845.1 of Poa pratensis. Lineage (NCBI taxonomy): Eukaryota > Viridiplantae > Streptophyta > Magnoliopsida > Poales > Poaceae > Poa > Poa pratensis. Next base: position 65,390,322 of record CAMZMU010000036.1, on the reverse strand, counting down.
TCACATAGAGAAAAATATGAAACACATTTAAGTCTAACCCACTTCCTATGCATTGGGATCTTGTAAGAAAATAAATCAATAAAGCACAAAGTGACTAGCATAGGAAGGCAAAGCAAGTGCAACTTCAAGATTTTCAACAAAGAGAGAGGAGACTTAATATTATTGTGGTATATGAAGTCATGTCTCCCTCTCTCATAAAAACTTTCAGTAGCATCATTGATAAAATCTACAATATAACCATCACATGAAACATTCTTACCATGATCCATATGCATAAAAGTATCAATATTTTCCACATAAGCAAAGTTCTTATTATTAATAGCAATGGAAGTAGGATCATTGTAAAGAACTCGAACATGATAGACAAGTTGTATATTAATTGGATGGTTTTGGGTGATCCTTCCATAACTATGACAAGTTTTATGAGGATGATTGTAATTATTAGCATCATCATTTTCAGAATTAGTACCAAAGAGATTTTCAATATCAAAAGTACTATGCTTTTCCCAATCATGATCACTACTATAAGTAACAGGCATAGGATCATCATCGAAATCAGACTCATCAGCAACAACTATAATAGGAGCAACATGCTTAGGGGAAGATACCGTTTCCTCTTTTTCATTAATAAGAGTAAAACAAACATTAGTCCTTTCATATTTTGGTAAAGCCATTCCATCTTTTATATATTTTGTATGTAAGTGTTGGCATGGCAATTATTAACACAATAGAGATAACATCCATGCAACACGCTATTCATATCAAAAGCACTCATATCTAACGAAGAAGTTTTTCTTGATAACTCTTCACACCCCAAAAATAATGTAAGTTCATCATGTTGATTAGGAGTGATCATGTTATCACAAAAGTCTCCCGCAATATCCTTATTAGAACCTGAGCATTGAAATTCGAAATGACCCTCTTTATAGCAAAGTTCACAAATAAAAGGATAGCGGGCACACACTTTTTCAGCCAAATCACTTAGAGCTCTGTACCATGTTGTAGTTTTTTCATTCCTATGATGAATACAATATTCCTCTTCGATTTTATTCTTTTCACAAGGTCTAAGTGCTCCACAAAAATTAACATGCTTATAAGAAATAGTATTTTCAGAAGTTTGAGCATGTTTATTGCAATCATTAGTAACAATTTCGGTTTCCAAGCAAGTGTCTTTAAAAGGTTCATGATACATGTCCCAATTCTCTTTAGGAATATTAATATGAGAAGCAAAGGTTTTACAGCAATCAACAATAATTTGAGAATCAAGACCAAATTTAGCACTAAGCCCATGAAAACTAGCAGTTTCAGCGAAAGACTTAATGCAATCATACTCAAAGTTTATACCTGATTCTTTACCTTTGTCGTTCTCCCAATCTTCAGTATTGCGTTGAATTGTTTCAAGAAGATCCCATTTAGCTTCAACCTTCTTACTTGTGAAAGAACCACCTGAAGAAGCATCTAGATAATCCTTGTAATGACCTGAAAGCCTTGCATAAAAATTAGTAACAATTATTTCCTTAGGAAGCTCATGGTTAGGACATTTGAGTATTAATGTTTTCAGTCTTCCCCAAGCTTGAGCAATGCTTTCTCTATCATGAGGATAAAAATTGAAAATGTAACTCCTAGCTAGATGCACTTCATGAAGAGGATAAAATTTAGAGTAAAAGAGAGATTCAAGCTGTTTCCAATTCGAAGGACGATCATCCAGCATCCTATACCACTTCTTTGCTTTGTCCTTAAGTGAAAATGGAAATAATTTCCTCATGACATCTTCTCTTGATAAACCTGCAACCTCAAACAACTCACAAAGTTCTGTAAGTTTCAACAAGTGATCATGTGGATGGACTGTTCCATCCCCTGCATAACGTTCATTCCTAACCATTTCAACAATTTCCATAGGTATTTCAAAAGGAATACTTTCAGTAGTGGATTTAGAATATCACAAGTATCATTAGAATTATCACATATAGGAGACAAAGTATTATCAAAGCAAATTTTCTCCTCCAAAGCTGGGGAACTACAAGGATCATTTTTAAAAAACTAGCTTCCCCAAGCTTAGACTTTTCCATAGCATTAGCAATAGTGTGCAAAGAATTTATAGTAATAACATTGCTACCATCATGCAAATGATTTTCCATAGATTTTTTAATTTTCTGCTCAAACTCATCATGTCCTAACTCAAGATAAATTTCATAAAGCTCTCTTTTTTTTCCATTTTCTAATTTTTATGGGTTTTTGATATATATAAAACTAATGAGAAACTCACAACCAAACAAGTTTAAAGGAACCTCCCCAAGCTTAGATGATTGCAAGATATAAAACAAGATAAAATAAATCTAAGTCTAGTGCACACAAGAATAGAAACTTAAGCGCTACGCTCCCCGGCAACGGCGCCAGAAAAGTACTTGATAACCCCCAAGAGCAGGGGATCACTGTAGCACCTCTCAATGTGGAAGTAAGGTATCGATCCGCAGGAGCAAGAAGGAAAAGTTATCTATTCCCTACAACTAAAGTGTCACAAGTTTTAGTTGATTATGCACTAAACAAGTTTAAAGAACAAGATGATTGATTAATGGATGGAAGTTTTTATGTAACAAAACAAGAATGTAAAAGTGTCCCAATCCTCTTCAATGCAAGAGGACACACTAGTACAGAACGACACATCGGATACCCCTCTATGGAAACGGCAGGTGTTAGGCGACGGAGAATCGCGCTTTCCGCACGGCCGGTGCGTACAAACCTGACCAGGCCCGCCTACATTGGCAATGGACCCTTTCCAATCTCCGTCACCTATTATATTGGCAACGGTTAATAAAATTGTCCGTTTCCAATATTTGCCTCTATGGTAACGGATAGAATTTTCCAACCGTTGAAAATGTTGATACGTGGAGGCTAGCGAATGGGCAGATGGGGAGGTGGGCGGAGCAGACCCGCGAGTATAAATGGCGAGAGGTACCAGCAGCGGTCTCTTTGAAGCCCCAGTCCATCGCCTATAGTTATTCAAACTTCGCCAGATACCCTCCGTCCAAATCCATGGCGAGAGGTACCAGCAGCGGTCGCGGCCGTGGACGAGGGCGAGGCCGTGGTAGGGGGCGCAGCGGCAATGCCATGCCGTCGGTGTCGCCCTCACCGTCCTCTGAAGACATGTCCCCGGCGAGAGGTACCATCAGCGGTCGCGGCCGTGGACGTGGGCGCGGCCGTGGACGAGGGCGCGCCCGTGGTAGGGGGCGCAGCCGCAATGCCACGCCGTCGGTGTCGCCCTCACCGTCCTCTGAAGACATGTCCCCGGAGCTGCGCGGCTTCGAGTTCTTGGTTATCCTGTACAAGGCCATCGAGAGCCGCCTGAGGCTCCCGAGGGCGTTCGCAGAGAAGCTCCAAGGCATGGTGGCAGCTACCATGCATCTGAAGATGGAGGACTGCGAGAACGGCGGCTGGGCGGTGAAGACGGCCGTGAGTGCCGGGGGGAATTTGTACCTCGGCCAGGGATGGAAGTCATTCGCCCAAGCGTACAAGCTTGAGCAGGGGCACTTTTTGTGCTTCGAGTTCGACGGCGACAACGGGTTCTTCATCAAGATCTTCGACGGTACCTTATGCCGGAGGGACGCACTCGTGTACAGCGACGACGAGCCCGAGTCTTCATCAGCAGCTGCTAGTAGTAGCATTAACTAGTAGTAGCATATATGTAATCGTTTACTTCATTATCAAGTCCGTATGTAGTAGCACTAGCTGCTAAGTGGTCTCTGCGTTCATATGTAATTTAGAGTACCTGTTAGTAAGTTTACTCTCTCGCTGGTGTAAAATCAATGGAAATGGTTATATAAAATGTCCGTTGCCAATGTGGCGCTTATATATACTGCCGGCTCGGTCTCATTATCACTCTCTCACTTGTCTCTCTTCCAACCCTAGCCGCCGCACACTGTGGCTTTCAACTCTCCTCACTCTCTCTAATGGCTTCCTCTGTCGGCGCTTCTAGATCCGGCCATCGCGGCCACGGCTCTAGCCGCCGCGGCAGCACCGTTCTAGCGGCAGCCCTTCGTGAGGGGAAGGTCGATCTGGAGGCGGCCATGCGTCCGCTAATGATGCGGCAGCGCCACCATCTGACGCCCTCCTCCTCCGGTGATGCCCGGCTTCTTCTGAGCCAGGCCGATGCGGAGGAGGTCATTCATGAGGTGGTGGTGCAGCACCTCCGGCGGATCTACCAGCAGAAACCCATCTGGAGGAGGAAGTGGCCGATCTGGAGGAGGAAGTGGCCGATCTGGAGGTGGTGGAGGATCTGTAGGTGGTGTCTGATCTGGAGAAGAAGGAGGAGGTGGATGTCGACGAAGGAGAAGGAGGAGGAGGTGATTGCGTCGCAGCGCGCTGGTAGCATCTCAGCGCATCTGGCAGAGGCCTGCACCTCCTCTCCCGCCGGGTGAAAGGTATAAATCTTTCTGTGACCGGCTGTGATGCCGATGAACTAGGTTCTACGTATGAGCATTTCATCACATAAACAAATTCCTAGTGCAAATTCACACATACATGTTCTGATAATTACAAACACTTATTGTTAAAGCACCAACTGTACAAACTAGTTAAACACCCACATCCAAAGCCTATTGCAATTCACCTAGGGCATTCTTGCACCTAGGGCAGAGCATTTCCTGCCATGTTGGACGTAGCCTGTCCTTCAAGGTTAGGATCTTGCGATACAACTCGTAGGTCACGTACCCATCTATTGCTGCGTAGTCGAGGTTAACTTTGTGCAGCGGCATCCACTCCCAAAAATCGTGCTGGTTGGATGGGAACTCCTTCTTCATGTTGGCGTATGATTTGTCGATGAGGTCTGCCGCTAGATCACCCATTCCGTCCCTCTCGTCTCCACCCTTGATTTTGTATACGAGTTGGATGTCCACGTAGTACTCCGGTGGAATGTGGAAGCCGACAGAAGAAAGCACCTTGCTGTCGTTGGTGATGTCCACGCTTGCGAAGGTGATATTCTTGCGTTCAAAGAATTTGCCCAACTCTGGACAATTCTTCTTGGACTTGCACCAGTGGAACACGAGGACATGCTGGCGCATGGCGAGTTGCAGGACAGACATGTGCCGACGATTACGGGTGTACTCGATGTCAAGGCCGATGAACCGATGCTTCTCCTCTGCTAGCCATTCCTCGTACTTGTCGAGGATCCGCTCCACGGTATGCTCCTCGTTCGTGTACACCACCTCCAGAACGGTGCCGTGGGTACGGACGGTAGTTGTCTCTGTTATTCTGTTGCGGTCGTCCATGGCGGGTGGGGGATTGGGGCGGAACGAGGAAGAAGGAATGCGAACTGTCTGCCACCAAACAGAGCAGTTCCTGGATATTTGCCGTCGATCTTAGCAGTTTCTCGAAAATGGCAACCGAACAAAGCAGTTGCTGGAAAATAGCCACTGATTTTTTTAATATCCAGATGTATTTTGTACATTTCGCTAATAGTTTTTTTTCTTTCACGCAGGAGTTTATTTCGGCAACACTGCATAAAAGTACCAATGTATCATTCCGAGAACCAGAAACCTTAAGGCAAGGAAATTTCGTGGATACTGGTCTTGGAGTGGGTACACGACGACCGAGAGCTCATAGAAGGTGAGCTCCAAGTCAAAGATGGAACGCTGGCTTAATTAAGCCAGCCTTCCATCTTGTTAGGTTAGTTGCTTATAGGTTTAGAGTTCATGATTGTAGTCAAAGTGTAATAGGTGATATTACATTATGCCAATGTGTGATAGATATGATTATAGTCAAATTGTAAAAAACGGTGATATTATTGTATACCAATGTAATGATGGCATTTGTTCTATGTTATGAATTGAATAACGTTTTAGTGCATTGTGCAATCAGCCTTTCATGTATTATGGCATATAACCGAAATATGAGAAATGCTCAGTGCAAATGGGTGGATGGCAAACTCCGTATCTGATGAAGGAAAACTAAGGAAACGGAGGTCTGCGCACAACCGTTGCCAAATGGAGACCTCATCGGAAACGGTTTTTGGCCTCCGTTACCGATGAAGGCCTTCACATCAGTGACAGAGGCGGGGACACGGACCCTTTCTCCGTTGCCGAAGGGGTTTTTGGCCCGTTTCCGATGTGTCGTTTTGTACTAGTGACAAGACAAAGGTTTTCTCTTATAGGAACAATGGACATGGGTTCATGGCTCACTTAATCCTCTCTCTCTCATCTACGGTGATTATCATGTTATAGATAAAGTACACACAATTGTCATGTTTTAATGGTAGCTTTTAATGACGGCTATATGTCCTAAAACACATAGTTGCCGAAGGGGTTTTTGGCCCGTTTCTGATGTGTCGTTCTGTACTAGTGACAAGACAAAGGTTTTCTCTTATAGAAACAATGGACATGGGTTCATGGCTCACTTAATCCTCTCTCTCTCATCTACGGTGATTATCATGTTATAGATAAAGTACACACAATTGTCATGTTTTAATGGTAGCTTTTAATGACGGCTATATGTCCTAAAACACATAGTTGAAAGAAATACTCATTTGTGTGCTATGTCACCCCCGCAAGGCTAGCATGGCTGCTGTCACTCCCACATCGTACTCTTTCTTTTTACCCCCAGATAAAGGATGTTGGGCTGTATTTCACATGTCACTCAATACATATGCCATGTCACATCGGCCATCCCGTACCTACATACATCATACTTCATAATGGACAATATTCTAAACACTAGTGCAATGATTCATAATTCATGTGCATGACCACATCTCTCTCATCTATCCACACTTGGTGGTGTCAATCACCTCTTGACAAGGATAAACAAGGCATTATGCATAAATCAAACCATCACATGCATCATAGAATATCTCCAAAGTATGATAAATCATAAAAGTTTCAACACAACAGTAAATGCATAACAAATCATCTCATACCACAATATCCACCATATGAATTACATAGATGACCGTAATCATGTTCAGCAGCTCATACGGTACTAATTAGTGAAGCTCATAGAGAGGAGAGATACATAAGTTACTTCCACAAACCCATAGTCCAGGGGTGGACTACTCCCTCTTCATCATGGTGTCGGTGGAGATGTTGTTGGAGGGAAGGAGACCACGCCAGCAGCGCCCCGCCGGAGTTTTCCCCCTCCAATCTTCAGCTCCAGGTCTCTGTTTCGTGGTTTCTGTGTTTCGGCGGCGCTCCCTTCCGCGAAAGCTCTGGGGGGGGGGGTCTATATATAGTCGTTTTTAGGTCAAGACGAAGCTTCGGGAAGAAGGATCGACAGCAGCGGAGGCCCGAGGGCCAATTTGGTGGGTCCCACGCGGTCAGGGAATCTGGCCTCGTGGGCCAACCCCTTTCAGCCTTCTGGTCTCCGTTTCTTCGCTTCCTTTGCGCCTATGTTTCGTTCCTTCTAAAAAAGTGATCCCCGTAAAATCTCAGGTCATTATGACGTGATTTGGTCGCCTGAAACGTAAAAATATAGAAAAAGCGGTTTTCTGACAGTGCAGGGTTAATTCCAGAAAAAGGGGGAAATTGTTAATTATCCCCAAAACTCAATATAAATCTTGAATATAACCCTTATATGATGCAAATATCATGGAATAACATGTAATAAAATGTAAAGTTCATGTATGCATTTTACATGCATCACTCCTGTGAAGAGCAATTTAAAGAGCTCGAATCAGATTCGAAGCAGCGACTCATGGAGAAGGATGAAGTTATAAAATCCTTGCGAGAGGGGTTGAATCTCAAATCCGAACTGCTTGATCGGCTGAAAGGAGACCATGCGAGGGAGCTCGCCGCGCGAGATGAAAAATATAACTCGCTGGTCAAGGCTTTTGAGGGTTTTGGATCTGTTGTTAAATCAGCCATTCTTCAATTCGCCGGTACATCCTTAGTCCTTTGTCTCTTGATCATTCATATCTGGGTGACCACCATGAGTTGCTGATTTGGATAACATCTTGTTTTTTGATGCAGGGCCTGGTGCTTCAGTGTACCGCTCCAATTTAAAGGATCAACTGGAATATCTTCAAGATTTTAGCCAGCGCCTTCTTAAAGTAACCAACGAGGTTATGACAAAAATCACCCTACGCCTGATGCTCCAGATTAATGTGAGTTTTGGCTGAACAGGCTGTTTAAGGCTCCTCACTATGTCTCCGATTGGAAGGGGTCTTCTGCTCGCTCCGGAGCTGCTCATGTGTTAACATTACTCCGGGCATATTATCCAGAAATAGAGGTTGGCAAGATTGCTCGTCATGACCGGGCGAAGCGCGCGGATGGTACTGAGCTTCCAATGAGTGAGTATTTCGACATCTGGAAGGGTATGCGTGGATACGCCACATTATTTGTTAAGAATTTAGACTTGGGCTCTTATCTGGGAAAGTTCAATCCTGATGGTAGCAAAGCTACGAAGGAGAAATCCACTGGGGCTGAATCATCCCGAGCTTCCAATCCATCCTCAGGACCTGGTGGTCCTTCTACTTCGTCTGGTGGTGCCTGGTTATAAGGACACCTGCTGCTCCAACCTCAAGACAAGCCGCGAAGGCTTCTGTTCCTGCGACTCGAAAGCAGAAATAAACATCCAATAGTAATGTGGGACTTGTCAATAGCGACGTGCCCGTTAGTCTGTAAAAAATTTGTGTACTATAAGCAGTACTTTTGTGACCTATAAGCAGGTTCTTTTATGATACTTCCATTAAGTAGACGCTCGCGCGCTCAGTATTTCCTAGGAACATGTGTGTTCAGGTCGAGAGCGGCCATGATAGGCAATCAAGCTCGATTGACGCCACACCCCAGTACTTTGGCCGCATAATGCAAGACGCTTCTAGCTTAAGGACTGCCACTCGTTTGGCAAAGGTTGAGGTAGCGAGCTGTGCTCGCTGTGCTTTGTAAAAAAGCCCTCAGGGTTGGTGATGTATGAAATTCAAAAGACTCAGCGACTCAATGATAGTTGAGGCGAAACGACGAACCCTTGAATGTCAAGGGCGCCGGCTTTATTTCATAACCACTCAATTTATTACAGGTGTGACAAAGACGATGCAGACCCTTTAATGCGAGTTTTCTGTTCCTCGCAGGTCATGCATACTTGATACTCATCGCACTTGTTTGCGAATTAATACTCCTGACGGAGTGGGGTTGAACACCTAGTTGGTTCATGTTTGAGTCGCTAAAAGCGACTCGGGTCGAGCATGATAGCTCCGATGTGTTTTTCATGCCAAAGTGAGGGTCAAATCTTTTGATAGAGTAGTCGCACTGAGTTGCGACTTATGCTGATTCACGTCCTTGGAGGATGAGTCGCGGGGGGTAAGGTCTCACAATAGTTGGACCTCTTTGACTTGGGTTGTTGATTGATATTGGATCTATGCATATACGCCATCTCTTGTTTTCTTTTTGTATCAAAGCGATTCCTGGAGTATTATCTTCCTGATTCGCGACTGTATGATTGGAATTCACCATCTGGTGGGCGCGTCCTGCTGTCCGTCCGTGCTGAGTCCCCAAGGCGACTCGTTTTGGGCTGCGAAGGTTCACTGATGGCCTGAGACCGTGTGGGGAGTTGGCGATGCAAGCTTCTTCTGCGATTACTGAGCCTGCTTCCTCGCATTCTAGTGCTCTCTGTCTGTCTCCATGCACCGTGATCACGCCGTTTGGTCCTGGTATCTTTAACTGCAGGTATATGTAGCAGGGGCGGGCAGTGAATTTGACATAAGCTTCTCTCCCGAAGATCGCATGGTATGGGCTTTTGACAGCTACAACCTCGAAGTTCAGGAGTTCTGTGCGGAAGTTTCGCTCGGTCCCGAAGCTGACTTCGAGGGTTATTTTTCCTATAGGTCGAGTGATTATTCCTGGAATTATGCCTTGGATATCCTTCCTTGTTGGCTGTAGCCGCCGCTCGGGTATATTCATTCGACGGAGCGTGTCTTGGTATAGGATGTTTACTCTTCCTCCTCCATCCATGAGGACTTTGTTCAGCCTGTATCCCACGACTTGCGGTGTGACAACAAGAGCCAACTGTCCTGGATCTTTTACTTCTGGGGGATGATCGTCGCGACTCCAAACAACCGATCGCTCTGTCCAACGGCGGTGTCTTTCCAACGTTGGGACTGGGTCGCGGCTCCATCTGCTGTTCATTTGTCTTCTGTTGCCCGCTGTTTGTACATCCACGGTATGAAATTGCCCTATGTTTCTTCTTACTGAAGTACCAGGCTTTTGACAGGAGCTCTCCTCATCCTTATGCTGCATTGGTCCGCTGTAAGTCGCGATTGATGAATCACCTTCTTTCCATCACCTGTAGTAATGACACTACGCCTTTGTGTGGCCCGCGGGTCTCCCATCTCTTCTGCGGTGTAAGTCGCAAGGACTATCAAAAATCCCTTTGGCGTTATTGGGGAGCACTCCTTGTCTCTTTTCTGCTCCCTTAGTTGACACTTACAGTGTTCGGTTTCCTTTGAGATTGGCGATGAGCCGCTTGCCACTTATCTGTCTCTGTGTGCTTGTTAGCAGTCGCCAAGAGTTGGTCGAAACTATCGATCTTATGTCCAGTGCGGCTTAAGGTACGCACCGGCGGCTCAAATCTACAGTTCTTTCTCATAACTTGCACTTCAGATTGCGCCGTGATATCTTTGGCGGAGTCAAGGATCCCTGTGACTTGTTTCATCCACTCGCTGGTTGATTCGTTCTCCTTCTGAACCCATTGCCTGAGGTTTTTCACACCTTCTATTTGGAATCTTTTGATGAACTTATCCTTCAGTTCTTCCCATGAGTTTATTGACTTTGGCGGCAACCTTAGCAGCCAATCCCTGGCTTCTCCCTGTAGTACCAAGTGAAAATACTTTGCGAGCACCTCCTGAGTTACCCGATTCCTGTCATGTTTATTTCATAATCCTCTATCCATAGGACAGGGTCCAGATCATTATGGTAGGTGGTGACTCGCTGCGACTCACCAAAGTTCGGTGGGAAACGAGTGAGCCGTATTTCCTCCCCGAAACATGCTGGTCCTTTCAATAACGAATAGGAGCTCACGGGCGCTGTATCTTCATCTGAATCAGTTTCAAACTGGTTGGTTGAGTCGCCTCGAGCATTTGTGTTTTACCATCAGCCTTACTCCTTTATCTGGTGATATTTGCAGACCTGCTAGCTGGTTGTCTACTTCCACGTTGCATCTTTCCTCGCCCCACGATACCTCGTGTTGCGGCTCGTTAGGCGTGATTCCATACATGTTTGCTTGCTGTAGGGCAGCAGTCTGTAGCAGATCAATCGCATGGCGAGCTTCCTTATCAGCTCGCGTATCTCCGACTGGTGCTATTTTTGATAATATCCCGATCGCGGCGTGCATATTGCTCTCCGGATTGTTGTGGAACTTCTGCTTCATCTCTTGCCCCCTTCGTCCGTCTTGGTGCAAATTGCCTGCTGCTTTTGCTGCCAACGCCTCAGTCGCCGATCTTCTTCCTGGAGTTTTTTGCGCTCTGCCGCGAGTCTTTGCGCTTCTTCACAAAGCTCCACCTGACAGCTTCGATTTCTTCAATTCTGGGATCTTTCTCCGGCTAGGCAGAGGTTCCCAAATTGGTTTTGACAGGACGGAGGCGGATGTTTTTGCTGCGGCTTGTTGCAGTTCTTCTAGCACACGGACCCTGACTGGCCGCAGTTCCTCTCCTGATTCCCTCCTTGAGTCGCGTCTGTAGATCTGCGACTGACGGACCCGACGAAGATTTTCACAGACCCGATGGGAATAATATACCCAAATTCAACGTGATCTGCCTCAGGTCCCCACTCTGAGTCATCGATGAAGGGAACACCATTGATATCTTCCACTTGGCCGATGGCGATGTCCTTGAACCCTGATTCCGATCCTGCGCGGAACGTGACGCTCTTGACCGCAGGCCCCACGGTGGGCGCCAACTGTCGTGGGTTTGTCACGTCAGATGTCATGGATGACTTCGTAGGTGTGGGATTTGCGCGAGTCAATCGTCTCCGAGCTTGGGATCGCAGGAACAAGGACGAACACAGATTTACCCAGGTTCGGCCCCTCAATGTGAGGTAAAGACCTACTTCCTGCCTACCCTAGATTGGTATTGATATGATATATGTGGTGTTACAATGGAGGCGATCCGATCTGGGTACTCGCCGTAAGAACTAGGGTTTTAGGGCTTGATAGCTTGACCCGTCTAAGTCCTGCGAGTTCTCTTTATATACACAGAGGCTCGCTAGGTTACAAAGGAAACTTCCTCCACAAGGAATACATCGACTGGAACCTACTTGGAGACTAACTCCTCCTCACGTCTTCCAGGATATGTCTTCTAGATCCTTCTCCTTGTGGCGGTGCGATATTGGGCTTGCTTTCATGCAGGCCTTTATTGTGCGAGTAAGCTGGGTCGCACTTTATCAAATATGGGCCGCGGGTTAATCTACAAAGTATTCCCCCGACACCTGCCCTCACGCTTGTCTTTCTTCCTCCTCGAGCCCGAAGCTCTATCTCTCTCTACCTCACTGCTCCTACTCCATTTCCACTCAAATCCCGCCGAATCGGAGGGATTTATCCGTGGAATTCGTGTCCCCTTTGTTCTCCACGGTAAACTCCTTTGCTCCCCTCAATTTTGGCCAACACAAATTTTGGCATTTTGTTGTATTGTGCAAATTCGTGGAAACCCTAGAAATTAAGGTGGGGAGCAAAATCTTTAGCTCGGTGTTGATATTTTGGCCATAGGCTTTAGGATTTGTCTACCATGTTTATGGGTTATGACTTGTATGCCATGGCTAGTGATTTTGTAGGGCCAAACCCTAACCCTAGAAAATGTAATGCCATGGTTATGGTTTCTATGAAAAGTGTAGTTCGTAAAATGTAATATGAATTGTCGTTGACATGGTTATGATATTGTTTTGTTTATCTTTAGATGTCGAGAATCGTGAATGTTCATCATGTGGACTTCGCGGCTTTCTCGAAAGGAGTTGTTGATGACCTCGACATGGAGGAGGTAGTCATTGTGTTTGACAGTACTAGTCCTACCCTAGCCGATGCTGTAGAGAAGGTCCGAAGTGAGTTGAATTGATGGACAAAAATGATGTAGTTCATTTGAAAGGAAGATACAATGTTGGGTTTGATCATTACATTCGTTGGAAGTTGATGACTCTCGACTCCGAGATTCGTTGGCAAGCTTATATGGAGTTTGTCTTTGCCTCACAAGACAAATCTCTAGAGCTATTTGCCGTGAAGAAGGTTGGTGCTCGATTGGACATTGACTTGAATCGGCCTAGTCTCATAACCCGGTTTGGCAGGTGCCACTCGACTGCATAGAAACAAATCATAGGGCCAACCATATGCCACAGATGTTGTTCCGCTAGACATGTCGGGTTCAAAATGAACCGGTGCTCGAATGAGCCTATCCGGCCGGGCGGTCCATATGGCTCCCAGGTCACCTGTGCCAAGATCTAAATTAGCAAGCTACTTACAGTTAGCTAAAATCGAAAGGAAAGGAGCAAAGATAAATGAGCTTACATATTCAGCCTTCAATGTATCCAACTCGTTGATGTAGTGGATATACATTTTCTGTGAGGTACCAAAATCACGGTTAACATGGTCCCAAGCATAGACCATTGTAGGCAGGTGAAGGTTCTCGTTGTGATCTCTCTATAGGCAAATGCTCCCAACTCCAGATGGATAAGAGCAACATGCAACCACCGATATTGCATTCTTTAACACCGGCACGCCTCGTCCAACTGCACACAAAAGATGATAAGGTACAATTACATACATGTAATTCTGCTAAGAATGCAATACCGTAAAAAGCCATGCACGTTCGTTTACCTGTGGATACAAATAAGCTAGTGTGGCCGTACCCCAACTCCATTTGTACTCCCAAACATCAAACAACTGAAGCCACATAAAAGGGGTGTTCCTCCCACTGCTGTCCGCAAATAGAACACGACTGATAACGTACCACATGTATGCCCGGGCATGCTGCTCAACCCCTTCAGAATCCTTGTGCAACTCAGGTGGGCACACTGCAAAATGCTTGGCAATCCAAGAAAAGGAGGCACCGGCGGATGCACCTTTCTTCGCCTCCGGCACCTTCCCGAGTAAGCAAGCCATAATCCCTGCCCGTCCAGCAGTATCGGTGCTCCGGCACACGGGCTCCCCGCCGATGGGAAGTGCCAGGATCATTGAAACATCCTGCAAAGTGACAGTCATCTCCCCGCACGGCAAGTGAAAGGTATGTGTCTCGGGACGCCACCGGTCAACCAGTGCGGTAAGAGCACACGGGTTCATCTTCGGGATCCCACGAGAAATAATCTATACGAATGGGAGAAGCCCGGTCTTCCGGATGTACTTCGTGTATCGCTCGTCATACTGCATCTTCGGGTGCTTTGCACTCGCCGGACCCTCAACTCGAGAGCTCTGCAAGTGCAGTTGAGGGAAAAGCACTCCTTCATCCGCCAAAGCATGGGCACGGTGATCCTAGTCATATCCATATTGTAGAAGAGAATACTCCGACATCCTGCAAAAAACATATACAAGCATTGTCATATATCAGTGACACTAATTAGAACTTACAACTCAAAATATTATGCTACAAACAATACTATATTTGGGATACCACTACTATTTAGCTACCAATATTACTATTTACAATTTGCTACCAATATTACTAGTAAAAAAATGCCAACAGCACAACAACTTCAACATTACCAACATTTTCCTATCTAAATCGATACAACATTTTTTCTATCTAAATCAGTACATGCACCTTTATTATCCCTAAACATGCATCATACAAACAATAATAGTAAGACCTAATAGATCAAATCCTTAACATGCATCATCAAGCTATAACATTGATACAACATCAAATTAGCCAATGTATCAATACCAATTCTCTACAGCACAGCCACTAAATTCTCTACAGCACAACCATCAAATTAGCTACAACAACTAGATCAAACTATTAACAAATCAGAAGTGGTAAAAGGATACCTTGAACCAGATCGGGCGACCACGTCGGTCGGGGGAGGGGCTGGTGGTGACCGGGGCGTCGGTACCACGAGACGGGAACGAGACCTAGGTCACCCGTCCTCCATGGCGGGCTCGGGCTGGGGGAGGGGCTGTGGGAGCACGAAGGAGAGGTGAGGGTGGCGGGCTCGGGCTGGGGGAGCACGAGACGGGAGAGGTGGCTGGGGCAGCTCGGTCACCCGACCTCCATAGCGGCGAGCGGGCAATGATTTCAAGTCGCACGGCGCCCTGACCCGCGGCGCCGTGGTAAGTAGAACGTCGCCTTTATCCAGGGTGCCGAACTTGCGGCATGCGGGCCCGGCTACGCCGAAGTGGCGCCTCAACAGCGCCCCGGACAGAGGCATTGTGGTGTCTAGCACGGCGCCCGGGGGCGGGCGCCGTGAGAAAAGGTTAGATCCGTGAATTTATTTGAAATTTGGTCCATTTTGTGAAATGATTGTGGAAAAGGGTCAAATGCGTCAAATTTGCCTGGGTGTGTGCGCCTGTGTGGTGTATTCGTTCATCGTCATCATTACTAGATCGATCAAGGAGTAGCAGGTTCATTGGAATTTTTGACAAAACGGACCACCTAGATGAATAAATTGTCAAAAACAAATCTGTGCACAGGCCGCCACGGCCAACGGCGGCCGGCCATCCATGTCCACATGTCGCCACAGGTGAAGGCGGCTAGGACCCACACGCTGCAGAAATTCTGTTCCCCGTGCACAGATTCCGTTCGGACGAACCTGCCGCCACCGCCTATGGCGGCCCTTCGTGCCGCCGCTGTCCGTGGCGGCAGGCGTCACGTGTCGCCTGGCACGCCTGCCGCCACGGAGGAGGTGGTCCTTTTTGACAAAAAAATTCACAGGTGGTCCTCTTTGACAATTCATTCATCCAGGTGGTCCGTTTTGTCAAAAATTCTGTTCATTGGGGCTGGATCGATCTTGGACATTTATTAAGCTTCTTTCCAATGATTGGGGGTTAGTGCTGCTTGCTTGCAGGTACTATATCGACTATAATCAGGAGAATGATGCATACCAGCCTTATGTTCAGTGCAAAAATGTATTATATGGTTGATGGGC
Organism: Poa pratensis; assembly: GCA_947311845.1. NCBI lineage: Eukaryota > Viridiplantae > Streptophyta > Magnoliopsida > Poales > Poaceae > Poa > Poa pratensis. The sequence goes on along the minus strand of CAMZMU010000036.1, from coordinate 65,374,282 downwards.
GACCACTTTTGGAATTTCAGATAGTAAAATTTAGGGGGTTCTAACTTCTAAGCGTCCACCGGGCGGAGGTTTGGTACCGATCGTCTGCCTCCCCCGTCGTCCGATCTCACTTGATAAACAGTTAAACTTGTGATTTGGATCCTGTGACCATTGCAACATACGCCACCAACACAAATTTTATGTGTGTTTGCAACATTTCTTTTCACCGTGTATCCAAACCATGCATGCACGCGAAAAACAAAAAAACATAGCGGCATTTTGAAAACACCGACGCGGCAATTTTTGTGTGCGTGCAACAAATCCGTATTGCTCGCGGCAGATCCTCTAGAAGAACCATCGCGCGTATGCAACATAGAAACCAACACTTGCATCACACGTAAAAACAACTTATACCAACTGTAGAAAGAAATTTCAGCATGCTAATACCGAAATAGATTCATGTGCTCAACATATACAATTGCATAGATAGAAAATATGAGTATAGGGATCCCACAACTCATATTCCCCGCCTCAATCCCCAAGCGACTCACACTTAGTGACGAATTAATTAATTTGTTTATGATGACGCTCTTATTTAGAAATAATTATGAAATCAAATTGGTCAAAATCCAATGACAATGTGCTCTTCTAGGTACACTGGCTGTAGACTTGGTAGTTGCGGTGAAGCAGTCGGCCATGTTTGCCTAAAACTCATGTATGTCAAATTAACCTTGTCGAGTCCGCACAAAAGAAACAACAACTTGTCAACATGATGATGATAGTACCCCGGCCCTCAACATGAGTTGTGACTATCACGGTATTGAATGTGAGAGGGCTGCGCGAGGGCGAAAAGGACACATATATAGGGCCCTCAATCATGTTATATTCTTGCTACATGCATTCGATAGGATGATGTGTATTTTAGGCTGGTAGTATTTTTTTTTTGAAGATAGGATAAATGAAGGCTGCTACCTAGGGTTTTTGATGCCTTGGCATGAGCACACGAAAAGATCAAGCTATTTCGAATAGAGAGACTGTACGTGGTCTAGTACCCTAGCTTGGGCATCGTTGCGTTTTAGTAGGCCCAAGGTTTTCGTTCCCGGTAGAAAAAAAATTCCCGAGTGGGGCCGGGTTTACCGGTTACCGCGATTATTAGAAATTCCAGGCCAGTTACATGACAATTTGGAAATAAAATTTAAATATTCAAAAAGAAATAGTTCTTTATTTGACCACTTCCTGACGTTTTTATTAAAAATTTAAATTTTTGAAAAAGAAAATCGGGATTTATTGCCCGGTATTACCAATTCTTGAGGGTGGTCGGTATATCCGGTTACATAGCGGTAACCGGATTTCCCGATTGGCAACCAAAACCTTGTGGACACAACTACGGATTTGTCTATTATGTACAAGCACGTACTGATGATCCTACCTTTAATATAGTCACGTTTGAAACATTCAATATAAGTTAGAGGATACCTTGCGCGTTGCATTGAAAATCTATTTAAGACATTCATTTTGGGAATGAAAGGATATAAGGCGGAGAAATTTACTTTGACTTCTCGGTGCATATGCTCCCTCTTTATAAAATACTTGTTTCCAAATGTGATTTTTTTCGAAAAAAAGTGTTTGCATATACCTGTCCAAAAAAACCGATAATTTTTGTGGCACGTATAAAAAATAAAAAAATGCCTCCTGATCAAAAGCCTTGTTTTAGCACCGAATTTGGTCTTTTTGTATAAGCCACACAAAAAATCGGTTTTGTGTGAAACGACTTTGTGCACACATAAGATGTGAATATGTACATGCGAATATTTTTTAAGAACTTTTTGAATGCGTTTAAAATGCATTTTAAACAAAAGATGCATATGCACCCGGCAGTAAAAAACGCTGCTACCTATAAAATGCATGTAACATGAAATTGTGTACATTAATATGCAATATTCAGCTGGTCACAATAATCGGTTGGCTAAATTCAGTTGACGTGAAATGGTTGTGTATTTGACTGATTAAATGTCGTTAAGCTTCAAAAATATACCTGAGTGGTCTTGCATGCATATTCGTTAAAGCCGTACATAAAATGAAATCAGGTGGCTGAAAAATGTGATGTGGATAGCTTGACGGAATAGATGGCATGCACGTTGCCGCGTAACTGTTTAGAAATATCTTGCGCGGTTACATATAGTAGATCACATAATGTTGAGTTACAATTACAAGACTTTTAGCACTCAAACAATTTAGAAAATCTACTTGATTGACTGAAATGATTACGAACGAAATTAATTGTGGTTTTCTAGTTGCACATGACTTAGTGGTGTAATAACGTAGAATGATGGTGTAATCTAATCTCATTAATAAATCGACTAAAATAATGGATGATGTGGATAGTTTGCATGTAGGAATAGAATATCATTTGTAAATGTTAATGTGGATGACTTGGACCATTAGATGGTGAAAAAAATGGATGATCGATAGCTTTTCGCGCTTATATATACAATAGAGATAATACGATAGGGATGTACCATTAACAAATGTTTGTAGGTTTTTTACTTTATAAGATATACTGATACAGATAATATCCCTAAGAAATCCTTTAGCATTGTATTTGTTAAAGTAATCAATGATACAATGCTGGCACCATTGTATTAGGTTTGGACCAACCTTTTACTACAAATCAAATTAGGTGAACACCAGGACATGTAACATACTCTATGGATACAATAGAGCATTGCCTTCGAATATAATATAAGTGGTATTTCTCCACCATTAAAGAAAATAATAGTTCTAATTAAAATTCAATTGATGGTAAATTTTAACTTCAACTTGTTTATGTCCATGGTTCTTCTAAGACAAAATAATTAAATTGCATGTGAAGGGTGCTATAATTAGCATTAATAAAGTATGCATAGAAACACTAAATTAGTAATGTATGTAAGGTGCAATATGAAAGATGTTAATTAGTTGTTGTTAAAACTAGTTTCCAGGTAAGGAAAACTCAGTGGCGAAGCCACATTGAGAGCTGTGTGGTCAACTGACCACCACACAACTTTTTGATAAATTGTTTGTATACAAGCATAAATCATGAAGAAAAAATTATCAAATTAGTAAAACTACATGTATTTTACATCACAATTTTGAAATGACATCACATGTTTGAAGTTTTGGCACCACCACTGGGAAAACTAGTTTGGCTATACGATAGGGATTACTTCAGATTTGTTTGGGCTAAAACTTATTTCTGTACATACCATATTTATGTTGTGTTTTTGTGAAAAAAATAATGCAAACATGCTTTTTCGTAAAAAATCAACTATTTTTTACTTGATTGTTAAGTATCTGACACATATGTTTATTGAATATCAATACATTATAAAAAATGGACATAAATAATTTCCACCATTCACATGTGTTTGTGGGAATAAATAATCCTACCATGGGTCCCACACATCCAATGTGAAAAATCTAAGAATTTAAGATATGTCAAAGGAACTCCCAGCAAAAGGTCATGGTAAATAGGTAAAAGCAAGAGGGATCTAATAAATAAGAATTCAAAACATCAAGACCGAAACAAACAAGCCCACTAGGAGGAAAGATTTGTGGGATAGTTTATCATAGAGGATACACCACACCCTCTCCCTACTCTACCATGGACTCATGGAGCAAAGATTACCTCCACTACCTCTCCCACCTACCATATGAAAAGAAGTTTATAATTTGTGTTATTTCAAGTTTAAGATTTTTTTAAACTAGTACACCAACAAGGAAGCTTCACGCAAGTTTTCGCATTTTTTGAATTTTCTCTGTTTATGTGATTTTCTTGAAACTAGTTCACCAACAGGGAAGTTTATACCCTGTTGGCATTTTTTTCTAACTTCGTCTCTTCTTGTGGTTGGCTATATATGTGTCGAGCGGTCTGATACGTCTCAAACGTATCTATAATTTTTGATGTTCCATGCTGTTATTATATCAATTGCTACATGTTTTGGTTACACTTCAAATCATTTTTATGCATTTTCTGGGACTAACCTATTAACAAGATGCCACAGTGCCAGTTCCCTGTTTTCTGCTGTTTTTGGTTTCAGAAAATCTATTAAGGAAATATTCTTGGAATTGGACGAAAAAAAAGACATCGTCAATAATATCACGAGGAGATCACGGAGTCCAAAGGGGAGTCGGAGCAGACCCACCAGGGGGCCACGCCACACTAGGGCGTGGCCCAGGGTGGGCCCGCGCCCCCCTATGGCGTGGTGGCCCCCCTCGGCCACCGACGCCGCCTCTTCGCCTATATATTCTCCGCGACGCGAAAACCCTATTACGGTCGATCATATTCAACGAAAAGTTCCGTCGCGGCCGTCATCGTCAATCTCAGATCGGAGGAGTTCTGAAGCTCTTCCCGGCACCCTGCCGGAGGGGAGATCATCACCGGAGGGCTCTACATCACCATGCCTGCCTCCGGAGTGATGCGTGAGTAGTCCACCCCTGGACTACGGGTCCATAGCAGTAGCTAGATGGTTGTCTCTCTGAAAGGACAATGATGTCGCCTAGAGGGGGGGGGGGGTGAATAGGCGATTAAAACTTTTCCGGTTTAGGCTTGCTAATTGCGGAATAAAACTAGGTGTTTAAATTAACAAGCCAACAACCTAAATAAACTAGGCTCACCTATGTGCACCAACAACTTATGCTAAGCAAGACAAGCAACAAGGTGATAGCAATAGAATACTTCAAGCACGAAGGCTATCCCAATGTAAAGTGCATAAGTAAAAAAGCTCGGGTAAAGAAATAACCGAAGCACGCGGAGACGAGGATGTATTCCCGAGTTCCTCCTTGAAAGGGAGTACGTCTCGTTGGAGAGGTGTGAACCGACACAACGGTTCAACAACCACAAAGGTTTCACCCTCTTCTCCGATGAACCGCACCACAAAGGTTTGGTTCACCTTCCACTATCGGTATTCCTTCGAGGCGGAATCCGGAGCCTTTCAACAACAATCCGGGGCACAACCCACAATGGGATTGGGGGCTCCCGAACGGCTTTCAACAACAATCCGAGGCACAACCCACAAAGGGATTGGGGGCTCCCGGACGGCTTCAATTGACCACACAAGGGTCCAACCACCACAAAGGCGTCTAGGGTCCAAGGACCCAAGAGTAACAAGTTCACAAGCTTTCAACTTCCACGAATCCTCGTGGAGAGCACAAACCGATGCAACGAAGCAATGGCAAGAGCACACAAAATGCTCAAGTCCTTCACTCTCAAATCCCACCAAAAGCAACTAATGCTTATGAGGGGAGAAGAGAGGAAGAACAACGAAGAACACAACAAATGGAACTTCAAGAACTAGATCGAAAGGGTTCCCCTCACTTAGAGGAGAGATGGATTGGTGGAAATGTAGATCTAGATCTCCTCTCTCTATTCCCTCAAAGATATGCAAGAATCATGGGAGGAATTGAGAGAGAGAGGCAAGCTTTGCAAGGTCAACAATGGTGGGGGAGAGAGAGAAAAACGTGCTGGGCAAAGCTGGGGAACCATTGGGGAAGAGGACCCCTTAAATAGGTTCCCTGGAAATCTGACCGTTATGACCAGTTTTCGTGCCCAGCGGTACTACCGCTGCAGGACTCCTAGTGGTACTCAGGTGAGTACTGCTCCCAGGCGTAGCGGTACCTTACGGTACAACCGTCGCAGCCAGGGGGCGGTACTACCGGTGGACGGCCGGTACTACCGCTGGACAAGCCTCGAATAAATTCGAGATATTCCAGCGGTACTACGTGGTCGCTACCGCCGGGTACCGCAAGGAGTACAGAGGCGAAAAACTTTCTGGCGGTACCTCTAGCGGTAGTACCAGCGGTAGTACCGCTGCCTGGAAGGCACGGTACTGCCCGCGGTACTACCGCCCGAGGGAAGCACCTGGAGTACCACAGCAGTACTACTCCTGGGAGGAGCGGTACTACCGTTGCGCGGGCGGTACTACCGCCAGATGGGAATTCTGCCTGGTACAAAAACTGCAAGAACTTTCTCATACGAACTCCAAAAGAGGTGAAACCAACGAGGTTGGAAAGGTAGCGACAATATTTCCAACACGAAAATAGAGGGGATACCACACATGGAGAGGTGTGGACCCTATCTCGAAGGTGGACCGATAATATTTCCAACACGAAAACGCAACAAGTTTTCCAAAAGAAATCCGTTTTCGAAGAACTTGGGCTTGTCATGAAGATCACGACAAGCACCAAAACCCAACAAGGAGAAAAGCCAAATAAGAACCAAGAAAGATGATATGTCAAATATGCAAAGGTTTGAGCTCTCCACAAAGATGCGATCAAGTTACTCACTTGAGAGCCCCTCTTGATAGTACGCCGTCTATCCTATAACCCGATCTCCGAACAAACAACATGAGACCGGTAAAATAGAAACCCTATCAAGATCATACCTTTGCCTTGCGCATTCCACTTGAGCTAGATGATGACGATCTTGATCTCTTCAAGTGGACCACCTTTCTTGATTGCGCTTCATATTCTTCTCTTGATATAGATGATGGCTTGGAGATAAACATGAGGTTCACTCAAACTTCTTTTCCAAGCCATGCTTGCAATAAGCTCAACTCTTCACATGACCATTCTTCATATAAACCCTTGAATAGAGCATTGGTCATCATGTCATCTTCTAGAGTCCAACACATGAACTCCAATCATTTCCTATGGACAAGATCTACAAGTATATCTCAATACAAACATTAGTCCATAAGGATTGTCATTAATTACCAAAACCATGCATGGGGCAACACATGCACTTTCAATCTCCCCCATTTTGGTAATTGATGACAATCCCTTTTACGAGGGTTTATATAATGAATTTAAGCAACCATGCAACACAAAGAGCAAGGATGCAAGAGCAAGAAAGGCAAATGCTTGAGAACGAAACTAAACCATAAAACCAACAACTCTTAAACCCTCTAAACTTCTCCCCCATTGGCAACGATTGCCGAAATGGGTGAAAAGTAAGAAGGCCAATATAATAAGAGCTCCCCCATAAGGTGTGCATTTCTCATAATGTGAGTGAAATCAAATGCACATATCCAATGAAGAATAGACGGAGGGAGATCAAACTATATTGAGTATCCAAAGATTGCAAATGAAAATCAAATAGAAAGATACTTCAACGAAAGAAGCAAGCAATCAAAAGGATCCGAAAAATGTTCTAAATATCAAGAGGGAACTCCCCAAGGTACGTGCACAAATAGAATTTCTATTTCAATATAGTGTGCACAACATGGAATCCTCACTCCCTCCTAGATAAATTCGAACGCAAGCCCATGCAAGAGAATATAAATGTTAAAAGAGGCAACACAACTTGCAACAACTAAAAACGTTTTGTAACATGAGCTAGGAGCGGCAAATAAAAGGATGGGTGTGAGATATAAAGACATTTTAGGAGACTAATACAAGGATGAGCAAAATCATCAACATAGTCTTTCAAAAAGTGTTGCACATAGTGCATATCATGTCTTTCACATACTCACACACCAATGGAGAAATATTAAGGGTCACAAATATAGAGGAGATACCACACATGGAGAGGTGTGGACCCTATCTCGAAGGTGGACCGATAATATTTCCAACACGAAAACGCAACAAGTTTTCCAAAAGAAATCCGTTTTCGAAGAACTTGGGCTTGTCATGAAGATCACGACAAGCACCAAAACCCAACAAGGAGAAAAGCCAAATAAGAACCAAGAAAGATGATATGTCAAATATGCAAAGGTTTGAGCTCTCCACAAAGATGCGACCAAGTTACTCACTTGAGAGCCCCTCTTGATAGTACGCCGTCTATCCTATAACCCGATCTCCGAACAAACAACATGAGACCGGTAAAATAGAAACCCTATCAAGATCATACCTTTGCCTTGCGCATTCCACTTGAGCTAGATGATGACGATCTTGATCTCTTCAAGTGGACCACCTTTCTTGATTGCGCTTCATATTCTTCTCTTGATATAGATGATGGCTTGGAGATAAACATGAAGTTCACTCAAACTTCTTTTCCAAGCCATGCTTGCAATAAGCTCAACTCTTCACATGACCATTCTTCATATAAACCCTTGAATAGAGCATTGGTCATCATGTCATCTTCTAGAGTCCAACACATGAACTCCAATCATTTCCTATGGACAAGATCTACAAGTATATCTCAATACAAACATTAGTCCATAAGGATTGTCATTAATTACCAAAACCACGCATGGGGCAACACATGCACTTTCACTCTCTACCTTGTGCCTCCATGTTTAGATCTTGTGAGCTGCCTAACATGATCAAGATCATCTTATTGTAATGCTAGATGTTGTGTTTGCTGGGATCCGATGAATATTGATACCGTGTTTATTCAAGTTGTTTATCTATGTGCTCTTGATCTTGCATGCTCTCCGTTGCTAGTAGATGCTTTGGCCAAGTAGATGCTTGTGACTCCAAGAGGGGGTATTTATGCTCGATAGTGGGTTCAGTCTCTAGATATCTGGATCAGTGACAGAAAGGTCTAAGATGGTAGATGTGTTGTTGCTACTAGGGATAAAACATTGGTGCAGTGTCCAAGGGCACTTGTATTGATTACATTACACACTTTACTTCATGCAATAATCTGTTGTTAGCAACTTAATACTGAATAGTATGCGGATGCTGCCTTGAAGGTGGATTATTTAGGCATAGATGCTGCTGGAATAACGGTCTATGTACTTTGTTGTAATGCCCAACTAGATTTCATAGTAGACATCTTGGCATGTATTGCATTGTTATGCCCTCTCTATTTGTCAATTGCCCAGCTGTAATTTGTTTACCCAACATGCTAGTTATCTGTTCTGAGAGAGACACCACTAGTGAACCGTGTAGGGTTTTTCTACACTCTATATAAACACGTATGCGCAGGCCATGGGGCTGCTGGACGGCTCCGACCGCGCTCCGCCCAAAACCATGGAGGTGGAGGATGAAGAGAAGAAAAAGATCACCGTCCCGAGTCAGGACTACGCCGTCTGGCTCGCTCGGGACCAAAGTGCCCTCAGTTTTCTGGTAAAGTCCTTGGATCCCGATCTCCTCGCTCAGATTGTTGGCCTTGAACATGCACATGACGTCTGGTCCACGATTGAGGGCCTGTTCTCCTCGCAATCTCGCTCCCGTATCAATATGCTACGGGGTGCCCTGGCCAACACCAAGAAGCATGAGATGACAGCAACTCAGTATATCTCCAGGATGAAAGGTTTTGTTTCTGAACTAGCTGCTGCAGGAAAAATCGTTGATGATGATGAACTCAAGGGATACATCCTCTCGGGTCTTGAGGGCTCCGAATACACTCCTTGTGTTGTTTCCATTAACGCTGTTCCTAGTACAACCCTGACTGATATGTGCTCCCAGCTGCAAGCCTTTGATTACCGTCAGTCCATGATAGCTGAATCTGGTCCGAGTAATACTGTTTTCCAGTCCTCTGCTAATGCTGCAGCTCGTGATGGAGGAGGATAGAACTATCGCCGTGATGACAGGGAGCCACCAAGACGGGATGGAGGTGGCTACCGTGATGATCGTGGTGGTGGAAACAGAGATGGAGGTGGCTACCGTGATGGTGGTGGCTACCGTGATGACCGTGGTGGTGGACAGTACCGTGATCGCCGTGATGATCAGTATATGCAGCGTCGTGATGGTGGTGGCTACCGTGATGGTGGAGGCTATCGTGACCGCAGGTATGGTGGTCGCAATGGCCGAGGCCGCTCTCGTGACCGTGGTGCAGGCCGTGGTCGTGGAAGGACACCCACTCGCTTTGTTGATACCACTTGTCAGATATGCAAGAAGTATGGGCACCCTGCTAGCGACTGTTGGTGGAGGTATGCAGACCGTGATGATGATGAGGATGATTATCAGCGTGCAAAGGGTGCATATGGTGTTGACACAAACTGGTACATGGACACTGGAGCAACCGATCATATTACTGGGGAACTGAACAAGCTTCACACAAGGGACAACTACAAGGGCCATGATCAGGTCCATAATGCGAGTGGTGCAGGTATGACAATACAGCATATTGGTCATTCAACATTACGTACTCCTCATAGTTCTTTAAAATTGCGCAACATATTGCATGTTCCTAGTGCCACCAAAAATCTATTATCAGCTCATAAAATTGCCCTAGACAATAATGCCTTCATTGAAATTCACCCTTTCTTCCTTTTGATCAAGAACCAGGAAACCAAGCAAATTCTGTTTAGAGGTCCATGTCATGGCGGCCTCTACCCACTTGTTCCAATTGCTGCCGCATCTCACAAGCATGCTTTCATCACCATCAAGCCGTCTTCATCTACTTGGCATCGTCGTCTAGGGCATCCATCTTCGTTTATCGTTCAACAAGTTATTAGAAAGAATAATCTCTCGTATTCCCCAGAAATAAATCCATATGTTTGTGATCCATGTCAACAAGCAAAGAGCCATCAACTACCATATCCCACCTCCACTAGTGTGTCTACTGTTCCTTTGGAACAGGTGTTTTCTGATGTATGGGGTCCTGCTCCAGCCTCTGTTGGCAAACACCAGTATTATGTAAGCTTTATTGATGACTATAGCAAGTTTACTTGGATCTATTTGCTTAAAAAGAGATGTGATGTTTATCAAGTTTTTCTTAATTTTCAACAACTTGTTGAGCGAAAGTTTGGACGTAAAATTGTTACAATGCAAACTGATTGGGGTGGTGAATATGAAAAACTCCACGGTTTCTTTCAGAAGGTGGGCATTACGCATCATGTATCGTGTCCACATGCTCACCAACAAAATGGTTCGGCTGAGCGAAAGCATAGACATATTGTAGAGGTTGGGCTTGCTTTACTTGCAAATGCTTCCATGCCACTGAAATTTTGGGATGAGGCTTTTCTCACTGCCACATTTCTTATCAACTTGCTTCCCACAAAAGTTCTCCAACTCAAAACTCCTGTTGAAACACTTCTCCATGTCAAACCGAACTATGATGCTCTTCGTGTTTTTGGTTGTGCGTGTTGGCCCAATCTTCGCCCATACAATAAAAGAAAACTATCTTTTCGGTCTAAGAGATGTGTCTTTTTGGGCTATAGTCCTCTCCATAAGGGTGTGAAGTGTCTTGATGTAGCCACCGGTAGAGTTTACATTTCTCGAGATGTTGTCTTCGATGAAAACATTTTCCTTTTTCAGTCTCTTCACCCTAATGCCGGTGCTCAACTTCGTGCTGAAATTTTACTCTTACCCACTCCCTTGCAATCCACACCATCAAATAATGAGAGTATTCATGTTAATGACCATATGCATATTGTACCTGTTACCGATCCCTTGCAGCATACTCACCGTGCTAATGAACATTTCCAAGTGTTGAGTGATATTTCTGCAGATTCTGGACAAAATTCCAGCTCAAACGGCGCAGGAACGGATGAAATAGAGCAAAAATCCGTCTGACACGGTCGACGAGGTTGATTCTGCTGCAGCAGAACATTCCACTGGCAGCGCATCTGCCTCGGATCCATCGCAAGGATCAGTCTCGCCCGGCGCACCATCTCCTGACCATTCTGCCTCCGCCACGCGCACGGTGGCCGACCGCAGCTCCAGTCCTGGGGCCCGCAGCCCACATGCGGGTGCTCGCGCGTCTCGCTCTTCCTCGCCAGAATCGCGCCCGCATGCAGAAAACGACGACGCCGGGCCGCATGGGTCTGCGTCACATGCTGAACACGACGTGGAGGCGGACGTTTCCTCTGCTGATTCCGCTAGTGACCGCCCCTCAGGATCTTCTGTGGCTCAGACTTCTGTGCCTCCCGATGCACCTGATTCATCTCAGCCTAGAACACGTCTTCAAAAAGGTATATGTCAACCAAGAAAATATAAAGATGGCACTGTCACCTATGGTAAACAACCCAAAATTTACAAGCAGGGAAATATTATTCGCTATGGTTTGCTAACATCCACAGGAGAACCCAATACTTTAACTGAAGCACTTGCAGATGCTCAGTGGAAAACAGCAATGGAGGAAGAATATCTTGCTCTCATGGACAATAAAACATGGCATCTTGTACCTTCTAGTCCGAATAAAAACTTGATCGACTGCAAATGGGTCTATCGTATCAAGAAGAATGCTGATGGTACAATTGAGCGGTACAAGGCACGTCTTGTTGCAAAGGGGTTTAAGCAGAGGTACGGTATTGATTATGAAGATACGTTTAGTCCAGTTGTTAAAGCTGCTACTGTCAGACTTGTTCTTGCTATATCTGTATCTCAAGGGTGGAGCCTGAGACAGCTAGACGTCAAGAACGCGTTTCTTCATGGCGTTCTGGAGGAAGATGTTTACATGAAACAACCTCCTGGGTTTGTAGATCCTCGCTTTCCGCATCACATTTGCAAGCTGGATAAATCTCTTTATGGACTGAAGCAAGCTCCCGGGCCTGGTATTCTCGGTTAAGTTCGAAGTTACAAGATCTTGGTTTCATGCCCTCCAAAGCTGATACATCATTATTTCTCTATAACAAGTCAGGTATCACCATGTTCATACTCATCTATGTTGATGACATCATTGTAGCCAGTTCTTCTGATGAGCCTACTTCGGTTTTACTTAAAAATCTGAGTACTTCGTTTGCTCTCAAAGATCTTGGTGCCTTGCATTTTTCTTGGGAATTGAAGTTAAAAAATATTCAGATGGGCTTATTTTGACACAAGAGAAATATGCTGCAGACTTGTTATCCAAAGTTGGCATGACACATTGCGCCACTTGTCCTACTCCTTTGTCTACTACAGATAAATTATCCTTGACAGATGGCACTCTCCTTAGTTCTGATGACAGCACAAATTACAGAAGTATTGTTGGTGCTCTCCAGTATTTGACACTCACTCGTCCTGATTTGTCATTCTCGGTCAACAAAGTGTGTCAATATCTCCATGCCCCTACCACCAATCATTGGACAGCAGTTAAGCGCATACTACGGTACATTAAAGGTACCCTCACCATTGGACTCACTTTTCAGAGATCTTCTTCTACACTTCTTAGTGCTTTTTCAGACGCAGATTGGGCAGGATGTCTTGATGACAGACGTTCCACTGGTGGGTTTGCTGTTTTCTTTGGTCCAAACCTCATATCTTGGAGTGCCAGGAAACAAGCCACTGTGTCTAGGTCAAGTACTGAAGCAGAATACAAAGCAGTGGCCAATGCCACAGCCGAGTTGATTTGGGTTGAAGCCTTGGTTCGAGAATTGGGTATATCCCTTCGACAGCGTCCATGTCTGTGGTGTGATAACATTGGTGCCACATATCTATCTGCCAATCCTATTTTTCATGCCAGGACCAAGCATATTGAGATCGACTATCACTTTGTGAGAGAACGAGTTGCTGATAAATTGCTTGATATTAAGTTTATCTCTTCCAAGGATCAGGTTGCTGATGGATTCACTAAGGTTTTAGGTGTTAAGGATTTAGATGAATTTAAACGTAATCTCAATCTCTCTCGAGCTTGAGATTAAGGGGGGATGTTAAGCCATGTAATATCAATGTATACGCTAGTATAGAGTAGTACTCTACCTAGTCGTATACGTCTCTGTAAACACCCCGTGTAGGGTTTTTCTACACTCTATATAAACACGTAGCCCGGCCCAGGGAGAGGGTACGGTTCCAACATGTTACTTGGGCTTGATTGAATTACCTATTAAGGGCAGGAAATACACGTGGAGCAACATGCAAAAGGAACCTCTTCTCACTCAGTTGGACTGGTTTTTTACCTCGCCACAGTGGACAATAAAATTCCCGAATACTATGGTTAATCCCTTGGCAAGGCCCACCTCCGACCATGTACCATGTGTCATCTCTGTTGGTACTGAAATTCCAAAAGCTCAAGTATTTCGTTTTGAAAACCACTGGATCAGGATGCCTGGTTTCTTAGATGTAGTGCAGAATGTGTGGGACATTCACTGTCCTGGTGATAGTGCAAAATGCATTTCGTCTAAACTTAAGCTCTTGCGTAAAAGTTTAAAAAATTGGAGCACTAGCATCTCCATGTTGAACAGAATTATTGAAAACTGTAACTCTGTTATCTTCTGGCTTGATGAGATAGAAGAAGCACGTGGATTGCATATCACTGAATGGAACTTCGATCTATTGTGAAGAACAAACTTAACCACTTGTTGTTATGTAAGCAAGATTATTGGAGGAAAAGATGTACTGCTCGGTGGGCTAGATTTGGAAGTGAAAACACCTCCTACTTCCACTCGATGGCCACAGTTAGGTATAGAAACAATTCCATTGCAACTCTGCAGAGACCAGATGGATCGGTGGCTACTGAACATCACGAGAAGGCTGGTATTCTCAGACAGGCCTTCAAGGACAGATTGGGTACTTCTATTCCAATTGACCCTGGATTTGATTTTTCAGCATTGCTTCCTCATCATGATCTTGCCTGCCTCTATGCCCCTTTCACTCATGCTGAAATTGATGAGGTCGTTGCTGATTTGCCCACGGATAAGGCACCTGGACCTGATGGTTTTAATGGACTCTTCATAAAGGTGTGCTGGCCTATCATAAAATTCGACTACTATCGTCTTTGTGATGAATTTTGGAGTGGATCGGTTAATCTCCAAAGTATCAATGACGCTTTTATTACTTTGATCCCCAAAGTCCACTCCCCTGAGGGCCCCAATGATTACAGACCGATTTCGCTCCTTAATTCTAGCTTCAAGTTGATCACAAAATTATTGGCTAATCGGCTGCAGAAGAAGATCCTTGGTATTGTTCATAAGAATCAATATGGTTTTTGAAAACAAGAACCATTCATGACTGTGTGGCGTGGGCGTATGAATATATACATCAAGTGAAACAAACTGGCAGACCTGCAATCATTCTAAAGCTTGATTTTGCCAAGGCTTTCGATATGATCGAACACAAAGCGATTCTTGAAATTCTTCGTGCACATGGGTATGATGCTAGATGGACTAGTTGGATCTCATCAATCTTCAGTACGGGGTCCTCGTCTGTTCTACTCAACGGGTACCTGGGAAAAAATTTGCGTGCCGGCGAGGGGTTCGCCAAGGTGATCCATTATCGCCAATTTTGTTCGTTGAAGGTGCCGACCTTCTCCAAACACTGATCAACAAGCTAGCAGCCGATGGACATCTCACAGCACCCCTCCTATTCCAGATTCTGAGTTCCCTATTGTCCAATACGCCGACGACACATTACTTATCATGCAAGCATGTCCCACTCAGTTGACTACCCTCCGAAACCTATTACAGCAATTTGCTGCAGCCACTGGTTTAAGAGTGAACTATTCTAAAACATCTATGATGCCTCTGAATATTGATTCTGCTCGTCTGAATGAGCTTGCCTCTGTCTTTGGATGTGCCACTGGTGTGTTGCCATTCCCCTATCTTGGTCTACCGCTGGGCACAACAAGACCTACGGTGGCAGATTTAGCCCCTTTAGCTGATCAAGTTGAGAGGAGAATGAATGCGTGTGCTAGGTTCTTGGACTATGGTGGTCGCTTGACACTTGTGCAATCTGTGATTTCATCTCTTCCAACTCATTACCTATGCTCTTTGAAACTCCACAAGGGCTTCATAAAAAATTTGATCGAGCAAGACGTCATTGTTTATGGGCGAAGGAAGAAGGTACAGGCACACCTCACTCTCTTGCTGCATGGAACCTGGTCTGCAGACCGAAGAGGCATGGGGGCCTTGGTGTGATCAATCTTGAAATTCAGAACAAAGCATTGCTGCTAAAGCACCTCCACAAGTTTTTCTGCCGAGCTGATATTCCTTGGGTGAACCTCGTATGGTCGCTTTATGGTCCAGGACCTCCACATGCCCAAACTCCTCGCGGATCTTTTTGGTGGAAAGATGTATTAGTCTCATTGACATTTATAGAAGTATAACTAGGACAGAGGTTCGTAGTGGGGAGCAAACTTTATTCTGGAAAGATTTGTGGCATGATGATGCCCTTCTCTGTGATAGATTTCCACACCTCTATTCATTTGTGTTTAATGAAGATATATCGGTGGCTGGTATGAGGAATTTATCAGACATGGGCGATGAGATGGCTTTACCATTATCGATGGAGGCTTTTGAGGAGTATGGGCAGATCAATGAGATTTTTCAGGATAATGCACCCACGGCAGACTTGGACATCAGATCCTATGTATGGGGGGGTACTGCGTATACAGCTGCTCATTTTTACAAGTTCATCCATTCTCGGTTGGATTGTGACTGGGTTTTCAAATCTATTTGGAAATCCAAAAGCCTGCCCAAACTCAAAGTGTTCCTCTGGCTCCTCTTCTATGATCGTCTCAACACTAAAGATCTCATGATCTGCAAGCACTGGCAGGTGGATGGAGGGCCTGATTGCGTTCTTTGTACTCAAGGCAATCTTGAGACTCGAGACCATCTGTTCTTCTACTGCCCCCTGGCGGCTAGGTGCTGGAATTATATAAACATTCAATGGAATGCAGGGTCGGCTCTTCTGGACCAAGTCAGATTGGTTAAGAGCAACTTCACAGAACCTTGTTTTCTGGAGACCTTTGCATGTGTTACATGGAACTTGTGGAAGCTACGGAATGACTTTATCTTTCAAGATCAACAACCTTCTTTTCGGAAGTGGAAGGTCAGATTCACATCTGATCTTGGTCTACATCAGCATCGTGTGAAGAATTCCACTATACAACCTCTCCTTGAGTGGATTAGATCTTTAGACTCTTGACTCATGTTTTCTTCTCTAACTTACCACCCCCCCCCCTGATGTAACTCACCATTTTTGAGCCCCTGATTTAATATAAAAATCTACACCGTAGGGATTTTTCCTACAGTACCGGTGTTCAAAAAAAAAAAAAACTGTGGACCCTGGTCCAATTTCCTCATACTGTTTACACAACCTGCTGCAATCATCTGTTTCCTGTTACTTGCTGTTTTTCCTGCTGTTTTCCACACCATACGTTTAACTCTTTGTTTCTGCAAGACCGGAGAGATTGACAACCTCTCTGTTTCGTGTTGGGCAAAGTTCTGGTTTGTGTCTGTGTAGATTCCACGTTGGTGCAAGCTCCCTAGCGCCAGGGGGAGTCAACATCAACAACCTTCCGATAGATCGTCAAGTCCTACTGGATTGATAACCTTGGGTAGATTTCTCAAGGAAAACTTCTGCTGTCTACATCATAACCTTCCTCTTGGGGTTCACCAACACGTAGCCATCAAGCTGTTTTCTGTCGCCGTTGCCAGGGAAGTACTCATCATCACCATCATCATCATCCTCAAATACTCTCCCGTCAACCAGGCACCAGCTGTTTTCTGGCGCCGTTGCCGGGGACTTGGAGGCTATTGGAAAGGGGAGTCTCTCAGTTCCAATCTCTTTACTTTGTTTTTGTCTTGCTTAGTTTACCTTTATCTAGTTATGTTTTGCTTGTTTACTTGAAAACCCATAAAAATTATAAAACTGAAAATCCTATAAAAACTTTTGCTATGGAAGAATTTACTAGAACCTCTATGTTGATGGAAGCTAGAGAATTATATATAAAGTATAGAAAATCAAGAGAGGGTAAAATCTTGAGTGGCATGTTGAAAAAGTTAAATGAAGTTGCTGAAGCTTTGCTTTCTTATCATGATATAAATTGTTGCTCTGAACAACATAATAAACATTTTAAATTCCAATGTCGTTTTAGTAAAGAACCTTTACTTACAAATTATTATTGGAATAACTATGCTTTTCTGGGAGCTGAACAAGTAGAACAATTTGTTACATTTGTGGCAGCTTCTGAGATAGATTCCTTCATGGCTGAAAACTATGAAACCTGTATTGCTTCTAAAATTCTTAAAGAAACAAGTTCTTTTATCCTTAATCACTGCCTAGAAAATTTCAGTGATAATGTTTATATCATTGATTATAAAGAGAGACTCCTTGATGCACAAGAGGGTACCCACATTTTGCAGGAAGAAGGATACGGAAGTATAACTCAAGATAAGGAAATAAATGAAGAAGAGAATGAAGAATCTATGGAAGAAGAAATTGATGAAACTGAAATCTCATTGGATGAAAAGGAGGAGGAGAGTGAAGGACAAAAGGAGGATCTACCTTCTAATGATAGTAACTCTTTAACTCTTACATTATATGATTGCCCTCCATACTTATCAAAGGAGGATGAATGCTATGTTCCTATGGATTCACTTGAAAAACCCCTTTTTGATGAAACCGAAGCTTGTTGTGCTTATGGCCATGATGCCCCTATAATGAAACTTGTGGAAATAATTATGCTACTGTTATTTATGATAATCCATGCTATTTTGATAAGTCTTATGATAATCCTCTATTTATGCCTATTATCAAAATTCATGTTAATGAGGAGTCTTGCTTAGAAAATGTTTATGATAAAGCTCTAGATGATGGTCATATGTTGCTTCATGATATTAATTCTACTATTATTGAAAATGGGATTGGAGAGGTGCTGACTTTAGCTAGAAGGAGTCCCATACCTTTTGAGAGTGATCAATCATCTTACTATAATGTTGTTAAAAGTGGGTTTGGAGAGGTCATGACTTTAATTAATTTTGATTCCACTATTTTGGAGCTTGATAAAATTATGTGTTTGTAGATCATGAAAAGCATGCTTTATGTGATAGTTATATTGTTGAGTTTGTTCATGATGCTACAGAAAGTTATTATGAGAGAGGAAAATATGGTTGTAAAAGTTTTCAAGTCACTAAAACACCTCTCTTTATGTTGAAAGTTTTGAAGCTATATTTGTTTCATCTTTCTATGCTAGTTGCTTTAAGCTTCAATAATTTATTTTGTTACAAGATTCCTTTGCATAGGAAGTGGGTTAGACTTAAATGTGTTTGATAGTTGCCTCTTGATGCTCTCTTTTGTTTTTCAACTCTTATTCTTATGAGAGCATCATTAAAATCTTCTAGCCTAGCTAAAAGGCATTAAAAGAAAGCGCTTTTAGGAGGCAACCCATTATCTTTTATTTTCAGTATTAGTCGAGGATGCTTGTTTACCTCTGTAGCAACTCCTTTGTATCTTTTATTTGCTGTTTTGTTGTGCCAAGGAGAGTTAGTAATGCAAAGTTGGTATTTATTTTCGGGACTGCATTGGGACAGATTGATGTTCGTCACCGTTTAATTCAGTAGAAAATCAGAAAAAATTGAAAAATGCTGAAACTTTTTGTGCATGTTCCTGATGATGTTACGCAACTTTCATTATTTCAAAAGTTCTTCATCTGAGCATCGTAAGTGCCTCGAAAAAATTCGTCATTACAGACTATTCTGGTTTGAAAGATTCTGTCTTTTATTTTGCATTCTCTCTTTTACAAGTTTTTAAGTGGTTTCTTTTCGTGTAAAAGTGCCCACTTGAGCCTAGTAACAGTGGCTAATGTTTAAAATAGTTGGCTTGTGAGTTTTGTCTTTGCTAGAACTTTGAAGTATTATCTTTTAGTGCACTAACCTGCTAATGAGAAAAGCTGTTAAGTTTTGGTGTGAAGGAAGTTTTCAAGTGTTGATAGAGGAGAATGATATTACATGATCAAGAAGAGTGAAGAGCTTAAGCTTGGGGAGGCTTACCTCCCCAGCATATTTCATGAAGATTCAAGCATCTAAGCTTGGGGATGCCCAAGGCATCCCCTTCTTCATCTACAAATTATCAGGTCATCTCTAATGGTGCTATATTTTTATTGCTTCATGCTAGTGTACTCTTCCTTGGAGCGTCAGTGTGTTTTTGTTTTCAGTTTTTTTTGTTTTATTTGCTGTGCTATACTTGTTGGATCCTCGTATTCATGTTTGGGAGAGAGACACGCTCCACTTTTTCATTAGAATACTCTTGTGCTTCACTTATACTTGTTGAGTATTCCTGTCTAGCTGCTGTGATTGCTTTTAGCTCTTAGTTTTTCATGTATCTCTTGTTAGAGCTTTCAGTTTCTTTTGAAGAAAGTACTCTCTTGCTTCACTTATATCTGTTTGGAGAGTTGTCAAATAAGTTGATTGGTGTTTGGTTGGACCAGAAAAATGCTATGCATGTGGTAGTGGTATAAAATGCTTACATGAATCTTTTTAGATCGTTGTCTTGAGTAATTTGATGCTTGCCAATTGTTTTGAGCTGTTAAGTAATTAATGTTTAAGCTTGTGCATCATGTAAGTAATGGCTATTAATGAAGAACTACTATAAGAATTTTCTGCTATAATAATCTGTTGCATAATTGGAAGTCCATAGTAGTCTAGATAATTTTTGGATGAAGGCTATGTGTTAACAAGGAAGACAGTGGGAGTCTATGGTTCGTCAAACCTTGTGTTTTATGTACACTCTTGCTATTCCAGTTGATAATGATGTTTGCTTATAATAACTTTGCTAGCCTAAACTCTGTACTAAGAGGGAATGCTTCTTGTACATCCAAAACCTTGAGCCAAATCCATGCCACCTGTGTCCACCATACCTACCTATTATGTGGTGTTTTCACCATTCCAAGTAAATTTCTTCATGTGCTATCTACTAACTACTCAAAACAATTATCCCTTTTTGTGTCACTACTTGAAAAGCTCATAAGGACGTAGATAGGTGGTCTTTATTTCCTGGTTGATCAAATTTTACACACCTGGACTAGTGGCATATACATCCGCTTATCCAATAATTTTGCAAAAAGAGCTGGCAATGGGGTGCCCAGTCCCAATTAATTACAACTTTAACCAAACAATTCTCTTCACATCTTTTTGCCCCTGATTCGTCAGTCAAGCAATGTTCACAAGTGTGTAAACAAAAGAGAAGAGGGATGATCTGCCCGCTGGTAGAAATAACGTCCTTCATGGGAGCCGCTCTTGTAAAGTTTGATCAACTA
Organism: Poa pratensis; assembly: GCA_947311845.1. Lineage (NCBI taxonomy): Eukaryota > Viridiplantae > Streptophyta > Magnoliopsida > Poales > Poaceae > Poa > Poa pratensis. Next base: position 65,353,482 of record CAMZMU010000036.1, on the reverse strand, counting down.
GTGAAGTAGAGTATTGCCTATTTGCTGATTTGTTGACACCTGTATACACCATTACCTTACAAAACAATATTTTATGCTCTCTATATGCCTTCGGGAACTACAGCTCTAGCACATGATGTTAATCCCTGCTTCCCTCTGCGAAGGGCCATTCTTTTACTTTTATGTTGAGTCAGTTTTCCCACTTCTTTCTGTCTACTTAAGCAAACATCATTGTCAACTCCAGTATAACAGTTTTTACATAACTTTGTGTTTGGTTGATCATATTCTTTGCATTGACATTATCTATATGATATACATGTTGAAAGTTGAAGCAAAAGCTGAAGCTATTATCTTCCTTTGTGTTGATACAAACACTTTCATGTTGAAAATTATTGCTGCTGTGAACTAACTATTATGTTAGACTATTATATCTCTAAATGTTTTATAGTGTTATTCATGAAAGTTTGCACTTGTGTGATCACTTATGTTTACTCTTTATTTACTTGCTTGCAAACTATAGACCATTGGCTTGGATCACTTCATTCAGATCATGTGCATTACATTGTTATTTGATCAAAGATTGTGTTGGTAGCATGTCACTTCAAAATTATCTGTTTTTATCGTTTACCTACTCGAGGACGAGCAGGAACTAAGCTTGGGGATGCTTGATACGTCTCAAACGTATCTATAATTTTTGATGTTCCATGCTGTTATTATATCAATTGCTACATGTTTTGGTTACACTTCATATCATTTTTATGCATTTTCTGGGACTAACCTATTAACAAGATGCCACAGTGCCAGTTCCCTGTTTTCTGCTGTTTTTGGTTTCAAAAAATCTATTAAGGAAATATTCTCGGAATTGGACGAAACAAAAGACATCGTCAATAATATCACGAGGAGATCACGGAGTCCAAAGGGGAGTCGGAGCAGACCCACCAGGGGCCACGCCACACTAGGGCGCGGCCCAGGGTGGGCCCGCGCCCCCCTATGGCGTGGTGGCCCCCCTCGGCCACCGACGCCGCCTCTTCGCCTATATATTCTCCGCGACGCGAAAACCCTATTACGGTCGATCATATTCCACGAAAAGTTCCGTCGCGGCCGTCATCATCAATCTCAGATCGGAGGAGTTCTGAAGCTCTTCCCGGCACCCTGCCGGAGGGGAGATCATCACCGGAGGGCTCTACATCACCATGCCTGCCTCCGGAGTGATGCGTGAGTAGTCCACCCTGGACTACGGGTCCATAGCAGTAGCTAGATGGTTGTCTCTCTACCTTGTGCCTCCATGTTTAGATCTTGTGAGCTGCCTAACATGATCAAGATCATCTTATTGTAATGCTAGATGTTGTGTTTGCTGGGATCCGATGAATATTGATACCATGTTTATTCAAGTTGTTTATCTATGTGCTCTTGATCTTGCATGCTCTCCGTTGCTAGTAGATGCTTTGGCCAAGTAGATGCTTGTGACTCCAAGAGGGGGTATTTATGCTCGATAGTGGGTTCAGTCTCTAGATATCTGGATCAGTGACAGAAAGGTCTAAGATGGTAGATGTGCTGTTGCTACTAGGGATAAAACATTGGTGCAGTGTCCAAGGGCACTTGTATTGATTACATTACACACTTTACTTCATGCAATAATCTGTTGTTAGCAACTTAATACTGAATAGGATGCGGATGCTGCCTTGAAGGTGGATTATTTAGGCATAGATGCTGTTGGAATAACGGTCTATGTACTTTGTTGTAATGCCCAACTAGATTTCATAGTAGACATATTGGCATGTATTGCATTGTTATGCCCTCTCTATTTGTCAATTGCCCAGCTGTAATTTGTTTACCCAACATGCTAGTTATCTGTTCTGAGAGAGACACCACTAGTGAACTGTGGACCCTGGTCCAATTTCCTCATATTGTTTACACAACCTGCTGCAATCATCTGTTTCCTGTTACTTGTTGTTTTTCCTGCTGTTTTCCACACCATACGTTTAACTCTTTGTTTCTGCAAGACCGGAGAGATTGACAACCTCTCTGTTTCGTGTTGGGCAAAGTTCTGATTTGTGTCTGTGCAGATTCCACGTTGGTGCAAGCTCCCTAGCGCCAGGGGGAGTCAACATCAACAACCTTCCGATAGATCGTCAAGTCCTACTGGATTGATAACCTTGGGTAGATTTCTCAAGGGAAAACTTCTGCTGTCTACATCATAACCTCCTCTTGGGGTTCACCAACACGTAGCCATCACGGTCGTGGTAAGCACCATGTTGGATCTTGATCCAAAAGTGTAAATTAAGGTGAATTATTTTCAATAAAAATAAATAGCTGACCCACAAATACCTAGTTCGTTTGGAGCCATCATTTCTGCCGGAATCATGAAATTCAACTGAGACTACATATCCAACGTGCTTGATTGTTATGGAATTGGAAACATTATTTCTATTGGAATTCTAGTGAATGTCTTGATATGTTATCAAATAAAATAAAATGATAGTATTAGTGTCTTTTCATTTCACTTATGCCAAATGGAAAGACATGACGGGTGTCAAACGATGTCTAATGTGCTTTATAAAACAAAAATGTTACCCCATAAGATTGTTTCGAAATCAAAATCTTTGGATGGTTCGTTCATCGGAAAGTTTTATTAACCAAAGACAATCTTATTTGGCGTCGTTGGAATGTGTGTAAACAATGTGTTTTTTGTCAATTAGGAGAGCCTCTGAAACATTTGTTTATATCTTGTGTGTTTACTAGGCATATTTCGAGGCTCATACATTTTACTTTTAACATCTCTCCACCTACTAGTGTGACTAATTTGTTTGGCAATTGGCTTAATGGAGTTGATAAGAAAACTAAAGCTCGCATTCGCATTGACGCGTGCGCTTTCGTTTGGGCAATCTGGAATTGTCGAAATGATGTTGTGTTTAATAAGATTGGCAATGCTCATTTTTTTTTGCAGATTGTTCACAGAGCCACGTATTGGATCCATTTATGGTCCAATCTCCTCCCACCGGACCAACAAACTCTAATGGATACTGGATGTACCCGGTTGATGGCGGTTGTTCGGGATATCTTCAACCATGGTGGGTGGAAGCATGCTAGGAGGCTCCAATATGTGTAGTTTATGGCGGTGTGACGTGTTTAGATGGTTGATCTTTGCAGCCACTCTGGCTGATCGTTGAGATGTAAACGTTTTAAATTTCGTACTTAGTGAAACTCTGAATTTTTTCCTTTATTGAAACGGTTGTGTGCATCATCATGATGGAGAGTCTAGGGCTATGTTCCCATTTCGAAGAAAATAAGATTGTTTCTTTAGTAAAACTGCATAAAAAACAAGGCGGCGGCCATGGTTCAAGGGCAACAGCTCGGGATGCCGGGGGCTGGCCAGATGGTTCAGGTCCAAGGTCCTGTGATGCTGCAGCAAGAGGCGGGTGTCCCACCTGTGATCCCAGGGGCAGTCCAGACCGCTGCTACTCCCACCTGTGCATGGCTCGGTCGTGGTGTTGGGAGGCTATTCCTTGTGGGGATAAGGCTTTCACGGTGAACTTTCCGTCTAAAGATGAGTTGTCAAGGTTTTTTGGGGTTGAGCTCGGAGTGCCATCTCAAGCAACTAAGCTCATTTTCAGTGAGTGGAAGCCTGTGGATATTCAGCATTCGTCGGAGTTACACCAGCTTTGGGTGCACGTGACGGGTGTGCCTAGCCCTCTGAGGCACTTCTGGGGCTTATGGGCTGTTGGCTCCCTCATTGGCACTACGATTGATGTTGATCTGTTTTCGCTTCGCCGTCGAGGGTGGTCCGTATTTGGTTGGGATGGTGGACGAGGACCGTTTCAAGGATATAGATGAGTTGGGTCCGTTTATTGCGACTGCCGGGGTGCTGCGTCTGAAGGGCTATGATTTTACTTTTCGGCCTGAGCCGGAGGGTTATGTTCCGGAGGCAGACTTTGTTCCGTTCCTTTGGCAGCGCAGGGGCAAGGATGATTCGGACGACAATGGTTTGGGTGATGATAACTTGGGGGGGCCATTCTGGTGAAGAGGGTCCGTCTACTAAAGGGATGGGTGCCACCGAGATGTCGTTTGAGCCTACTCCGTCTTCGGGGGGTGGGCAAGTGCATGGCTCTTCAGTGGCGTCGTTGCTGAAAGGGATTGCTGTTACACCGTGTCGGGGGAATACTTTCTGGATTAACCCGCGGCCCAGTGCGACTTAACTTACTCGCACGGATGAAAGCCCACTTGGGAACAAGCCCAATATTGAACCGCCATAAGGAGAAAGATCTAGAAGATAAATCCCGGAGGACGTGAAGACCAAGTAGTCTCCGAGTAGGCCTCTGTGGATGTATTCCTTATGGGGAAGTTTCCTTTTGTAACCTAGCGAGCCTCTGTGCATATAAAGAGGACTCGCAGGACTTAGAGCGGGTCAAGCTATCAAGCCCCAAACCCTAGCTCATACGGCGAGTACCAGATCGGATCGCCTCCATTGTAACACCTCGATTATCATATCAATACCAATCTAGGGTAGGCAGGAAGTAGGTCTTTTACCTCACATTGAGGGGGCCGAACCTGGGTAAATCTGTGTTGATCTTTGTTCCTGCGATCCCAAGCTCGGAGATGCTTGACTCGCGTAATCCCACACCTACGAAGTCATCTATGACACCTGACGTGACAAACCCACGACAGTTGGCGCCCACCGTGGGGCCTGCGGTCAAAAGCGTCACGTTCCGCGCAGGATCCATGAAGGGAGCTGAAGATCTTGTTGTTGGCCGTATCATCACGGTCAATGGCACACCCCTCATCGACGATTCAAGCTGGGGACCGGAAGCAGATTACTTGGAGACCGGCCACGTCATCCCCTTTGGATCCATCAACGTCTTCGTCGGCTTCATTGGCGGCGAGTCAGAGGATCCATCGCAGCATGGCGACTCAGAAGAAGGAGTTGCGGTGACAGTGGACCAAGAAGAAGGATCTATCAACCACGAGTCGCTGCCTCTTGAAGACGAAGAAGGCCAATCCATTGAATATGTCCTTGAGGAAAGGCTATGCGGAGGCCCTGTGGACAGTGGCTCGCCCTCTGTAGAAGATCGGCACGTGGAAGGGGTCTACAGGACCACAGAAGCAGACGAAGGGCTGGGCATGCCACCAGGCAGCTTAGCCCCCACACCGCCGGAAGCAGCAGAACAAGCCGCGCTAGATACATCAGGAGTCGCGGCATCCGCTGCGATGACGCCAGGAGTCGCGGCCTCAGGAGTCGCAAACAGAGAAACTCCACCTGGAGTCGCGCCTGTGGAATCAGGGGCAAGGGTAACCCCCAGCGCAGCGGTCACGCCGCCACAGGGAAGTGTGTTGTTTACACCAATATCTGCGGTTAACGCGGCTGCTAGGGTGACAGAATTGGAGGCTACCAGGATTGGGCTATATGATGAAGTCCAGAGAATCGCAGATGAGAGAGCCAGGCTGGCGCGTGAGGAACAGCGCCTCCAACAGGAGCAACTGCGACTCATCGAGGAAACCAATTCTCTGCAAGGAATACAGGCCACCTTGCCACACAGGCGCCACGCGAGTCGCCTGCAGCCAGGAACAGTAAACCCTATGGAGCTGTTCCAATCACCTACCACTGAACCGGCAATTGCGGTCCCGTCAGCCGCCGCCAACACTAACCCATCAGTCGCCACCAACACGGCGCACCCGGTCGCATGGTCAGGGGTCGCACAACCCTCAGTCGCGGTACCCGCACGCATGGCACCATCTGCCATGGTTATGCGATCCGCGGCCCCGTTAGCTGCGCCCGCGGTTCAAGCACTCGCTGCACCATCAATCGTACCAGCGGTTCCATCTTTCGCAGCACCAAGAGTAGCAGAGATACCAGGGTCAAGGGCCATAGTACAGGCTAACAACAGGGCCATGATGCCCCCGCCGTTGACGCAGCCAACCTTTGTTCAGCAATCGCCACAGCAGCCTCGAAGGTTCCACACGCCGCAAGGGCATTATGTTAGCCCAGTGGAGAATCTCTTTGCGGCCACAAACATCTTGGCCAGATTAGCGCCAGCAGGAGACACGCCGATGGACAGAGAGGCACGGCGCGCCATCGAGATGCTGAGCACAGCAGTAATACAGCAGGCGAATATGTCCGAACACGCAGGACGGCTGCACTCCACCCCTTACAATAGCAGAGCAACGGCGGAGAGAAGCATCCACGCGGAGTCGCCACACGTTGCGACCTCAAGCTCGGCTAGGCGAAAAGGGAAGATCAACCTGCGGCTCAAAATCAACTTCAGCAGATTCAACCCATAGAGATTGTGCAGCCACGCATGGCGGCCACTCCAACAGGAAGACCAGCTTCGTCCAACCTATCGTCGCGACTCAAAGGCCCAGTCTGTTTTAGCGAAAGAATCAGGTCTGAACCGTTTCCTGCAGATTTCAAAGGACCTCGCAAGGTCGCCAACTACAACGCCAGCATGGACCCTGTTACTTGGCTCAACAATTACGAGATGGGCATGAGCATCCTAAATGCATCCGAAGAGATCTGCGCACGTTATCTAAACATGATGTTAGAAGGCGCAGCCCACATATGGCTACAAAATTTGCCACCAAATTCGATAAACTCTTGGGATGAGATGAAGGAAGCTTTTATCAAGAATTTCCAAGGAACATGCAAGCGACTCTGCAGCATAGAGGACCTAGAGCGTTGTGTACAGAAGGAAGGCGAGTCAAGTCGCCACTGGATGAGAAGGGTCGCAGAGATCATACATTCCTCAGACAATATACCACCCAGTTCAGCAGTCCTTGTCATGGAGAAAAATTGCAAATTTGAGCCGCTAGTCCACAAATTAGGTCGCATGAAGGATAAAGTCAAGAGCCTAAGCGAGGTAATGGCGGCGGCCAACAAGTATGCTAGCTCGGATAAAACCAGGGACGCATCTGATGGAGAGGAAGAGGAAAGCACTGGCAAGGGAAAGAAGGCCAGTAGCAAGCCTCAACAACAGCAAGCTAGCAATGCCAATGCGAGTTATAACAAGCGCAAAAACGAGGAAGGAAATTCTGGTTTAGTCGCAAATACGAATACTCGTTACAAACAAAGCAGCGGCAGAGGAAGGAATTTTCATCCAGTTAATTTGGAAGAGGTTTTCAACCGCCCCTGCGACATCCATATAGGAAAAGATGGGAAACCACCCAACCACACGAAGGCACAGTGTTATCATTACAAAAAGTGGAAGGATGGACAGCCACTCAACACAAACTTCAATCATCAAAACGATGAGGAAGGTAAACATGGCGGAGGCAACAACAGCAACAACGCCGTCCCAAATCCGCAGTCAGATCAGCCACAGTTCCCAAAACAGTTGGGTCAGTATCATACCATTGTGGTGAATACTTCAAGGAGGGAACAAAAACTGCGACGACGCAATCAGGCTGTTAATGCCATAGTACCAGCCGTCCCACAATGGCTAAAGTGGTCCGAACAACCAGTAATTTGGAGCCGCGAGGATCACCCAGGAGAAATAAATGAAGAGGGAAAACTCGCGCTGGTGGTTGCCCCTCAAGTCGCAGGGTACAAGTTGAGCAAAGTACTGATGGATGGAGGCAGCAGTATCAACATATTATACTATGAAACTTTCAAAAGAATGAACCTTCAAGAAAAGCAGCTACACCCATCAAGAACAACGTTTCATGGTGTCGTACCAGGCATATCAGCTCAGCCATTGGGGCGAGTTAACTTGGAGGTCGCCTTTGGGACACAAAGCAACTTCAGGAGCGAGTACATTTGGTTCGAGGTTGTAGATTTCCAGAGCCCATATCATGCGCTGTTTGGCAGAGAAGCATTCGCAAAGTTTATGGCTAGGCCGTGCTATGTGTACCTAAAGCTCAAAATACCAGGCCCTAGAGGTGTCATCACCATCAATGGCGATAAAAGAATAGCTCAAGAGTGTGAAGAAGGCGACAAGGCCATAGCCAGAGCAGCTTGCATCGCAGAGAGCGCGACCATGCACGAGTCGCAGGAGAATTTTGATGACATCGTGAAGGCCAAAAGGCACCTGCCTGACTTGCGACTTCAGATTACAGCCGCAAGGGAGGCAAGGAAGTCAAAGGCTACGAGCCATTGCCAATAAGGAGACATCCCAAGCGTCGCGAGTTGCATCAGCAGCCGCAGCAAAATTATTAAGAGTTTACATCATCAAGCTGGCCACTCAGGGCTAAAAATTCAATTCTGGTCGCCACTCAGGCGCGACCGACCCAATATGACACTTCTGATCGCCACCTAGGCGCGATCGACCCAATTCTGGTTGCCACCTAGGCGCAACCGACCCAATTCTGGTCGCCACTCAGGCGCGACCGACCCATGTAACATCTCTGGTTGCCACCTAGGCGCAACCGACCCAATTCTGGTCGCCACTCAGGCGCGACCGACCCATGTAACATCTCTGGTTGCCACCTAGGCGCAACCGACCCAATTCTGGTCGCCACTCAGGCGCGACCGACCCATGTAACATCTCTGGTTGCCACCTAGGCGCAACCGACCCAATTCTGGTCGCCACTCAGGCGCGACCGACCCATGTAACATCTCTGGTTGCCACCTAGGCGCAACCGACCCAAGCATCACTTCTGGTCGCCACCTAGGCGCGACCGACCCTATGTATCAATATAATGATTCTGAAATAAAGCATCTCAAACTACCAATTGAGTTGTGAGTCTTTTATTTTTTAATCATTGGTCCCTTGGGGGTGCGGCAGCTTTTTAGCGCGGCCTATTCCTTGGGATCGCCAAACAAGTGGCATTTATCGTGATTATACTCAACCTCTCTTGGATGCGACTTGCACTATGCGGCCAAAGTACTGGGGGTGCGGCGTCAATCGAGTTTGATTGCCTATCATGGCCGCTCTCGACCCTGAACACGCACTTTTTACCTGGGAAATACTGAGCCGCGCAAGGGCCTAAGTGAGGAAAAACCGAGACAAATCATAAGGACCAGCCTATTGGTCGAAACATGTACTGCCAAGAGTACTTAAGCAAACCATAATATTGTCTTATGACACATAAACTCTAACAATTATTACAGACCGCTAAGGGCCAAGGCCATCAAACCATTGTTTTCTCTTCTTCACTTGTGCGCAGCTTTTGGCCGGTGGGAAGGAGGAACAGGCGGCTTACCAAGCTTGCCAGAAGGAGCAGTCGCAGGCTCGCTGGAGGGCTCTTCAGTCGCGGGCTTGGGGGCTGCAGAGCTGGATACGCCTGGAGAGGGGTTCTTGTCCTGCGGAATCACCGCGCTGGACGACGGAGCGGGTAACTTCTCCCATCTGCTTCCATCTGCGTTATACTTGCCCATATAGGTCGCAAGATCAATCCCCTCCACCAGTTCAGTCGCATGGCCGCGCATATCCTTCCAAGTTGTCGCATATTCTGAGGCCGTCAGTTCGGTGCCATCCACCTTCTTCGAGGGCCTACCTTTTGCAACCTTGGCAGCATCAAAAGAAGGATAGTACGTCTTGGCCAAAGCAAGAACATGAGCCGCGCCGGTGCGAGCTGAGGACTCTTTCCAGTCCAAAAAGAACTGAGGCGCCCTAAGCAGTCTTTTCAGCAGCCCTTCAGAATCACCGGGGACTGGCTTGGTCGGCAGCAGGCACTTAGACAGTGATTTCATGGCGTCACAAGCCCTTCGCGAAAAATCGCGGATATACTCCAGCTGCTCCTGAGTACTGCCGCGCTGCTCCTTGGCATCTTCACCTACATCAAGGCATGTCTCCGTCAGCTCTACAACACACAGGCAAAGATAGTAGAGAAAAAAGATGCAGTTACAAGTCGCAATACATACCAGTTAATTCTTGAGTCATGATGCACACTTTGGCGTGGACGAGGTTATGGGCATCAGAAACTTTCTTCAACTTTTTCTCAAGCTCACCAATGGAAACAGCCTTAAGCCTTGCGTCCTCATTTGACATCAGCAATGGCGTCTTTCTGAGCACTGACTTGGAGCTCCAGCTGCTGGACCCTCTCATGGAATTTCTCTTCAACAGTTTTAAGTCGCAGCTCGGTATTTTTGGCTTGCTCAGAAAACTTGAAGCTTTCATCAGATAGCTCGCCCATCCTGGTTTCCCTCTTCTTTAGCTCAGCGTCACGCTGGCCAAGGAGCTCGCGTAGCCTCTCCAGTTCAGAGGGAGTATCCCCCAGTGCTTTTCCAAGCAATTTTGGCAGCTGTTAAGCTTAGTTCCTCCTATGAAGGGAACATCAGTCAGTAAGTATATATCAACAGCTAAAAGAGAAGCATCAAGTCTCCCTTTACAGTCAAAGAAGAAACTTGATCCTTGGGGGCTAGAGACAGATAACTGGAATAGAAGTTTACCTTATAAGCCGCAGACAGGTCAGACAATGCCTTGCGGAGTCCATGGCTTGCTTGTCATTTGAGGCAATGATAGCCTCTGACAGTTTCTCAGCACGGCTTGTGGAGGAGGAAGAAGCAACCTCAGCATGTAGAATTGGCGACCGCAGATTGTCCGCTACTGGCGACTCAACCACTGGCGTATCAGCATCCTTGGCCATTACATCTATGGAGGAGGGGTTGACCTTCTCCACGTCCTGGATCATAAGGGATCCGTTCTATCCTCCAGAGCCACCTCTTGGGGGCTGTGTCAAGAACAGGGACCGTGGCCAGGTCATCAGTGGTGGCCACGCCCTCTACCATGGCGGTATGAGCCGCAGGTGATAAATGCGGCTCAACCGCGGCTCCAGGCTCAGTCGCGGGTTCAGCCGCACTTCTGAAAAAAGCAAGGGCATTGTGTGAAGAAGAAGAACATAAGCCAGAATAAAAGTATTGAAAGTACAGGGAAAAGTTACTAACTCTGGAGCCATCTTCACAAAGGCCATAAGTTCACCGCTTGACGGTGAGGACAGGCCTTGGGTCCCAGAATCTACGAGTAGAGTTTTGCATGTCAGTAGAGGAAAAAGAATAAGCATTCAAGATGACAAGACAGCAGAAATTACCAGAGTGGGGACCCATGTCTTCTTCAGCAGAGGCGGTGGCTTTGAAAGCACGCCTGGCAACGAAGGAGATCGCGCCCGTAGCAGGTTTGCGACGCTTCGTGGCCTCGGGGTTTTCCAGAGCATCAACCTCTGGTTCTTCACGAGATAGCCTCTTGGAGGCTCTACGGGGAGTTGGTTCAGCCGCGGCAACAGAACTCGCGGCTGGCACTGGACTCTCGTCCTCGTCCAGTTCGGTCTCTTCATCATCTGAGGCCGCAGAGGCAACAGAAGGGATATCAGCAGTCTCGCTGCCCTCTAAGTGGGCAGCAGCTTCTTTCGTGCGGCACGCTTGGGAGCAGCAGTGCCGGCGACAGTCGCAGGCAGCGACCAGTAGTTCTCGTCAGCCTGGATGAGAGAAATATAAGTTGCAGTATTAAGAAAAGGAATGCGACTCAACTACGAAGGCGAAAAGACAGAGAAGAGGAGTTACCTCAAAAGGCTTGTTGTTAACACTGAAAGGGGCAAGCCCCACCTTATCGAAGGAGATGTCCTTCTCCTCAGTCACGCGGGTGACAAATTCCACCCAATCCTCAGGCCTCCAGTCCGAAGCCTTGATACGATCAACGTCAGCAGAGGTGCCTGTGCACTCAAGGAAAGATCGCTGTCGTGGACTCACGGGCTGAATGCGCCATTTGGTCCAGCAAGAGAGAAGATCAAGGCCAGTAAGACCATGACCTATTAAGGCGCGGACTTTGATCAGCGACTCATTGATGAAGGACATGGATGAGTCGCGGGGTTTTGATTTCAGTGCCTCGGTAGGCACGAAGAGGGTGTTAGACCAGGAGGGAAGGCGAGTTTCGCCCTCCGGTGAAGTATCTTGGCAATAAAAGAAAGATTTTTGCCAAGCCCTGGGTCGATTCGCCAGGGCTAGCTTGGGAAGGCAAGAATTCCTATGGCGCTGAAGAGAGATGGCGCCGACCTGAACGTAGGCGCCACCCTTGGAGACAAGTTGGCTGTTGCAGGTGAAAGAGGCCAGCCACAGATCGATGTTGGGGGCTATGCCAAGGTAATCCTCGCACAGCACGTGAAAATTGCTCACCTGGAGCATTGAGTTGGGCCCGATGTCGTGAAGACGGAGGCCTAGGCGTTGCAGCAAATTGCGGAAGAAGGGAGAACCTGGCGGCGTGAATCCACGCTCCACGTGCTCCACGAACATCACCAGCTCGTTGGGCTTGGGGCGCGGCTCGATTTCATCGCCTGCCCGCCAGACGCCGTCCCCCTTCGGCGGCAAGAAGCCAGCCTCGGCCAGATCCGCAAGAGTTTCCTCTGTTACCCAGGATCCTTCCCAGTTGCAGGAGATCTGGCGCCTATTGTCAGATGGCTTCGCCTTGGGCGCCATTGCGAGGGGGAGATTGAATTGGGGAACTAGGCTCGGGTCGAGGAAGAAGACGGCGCGGCTAGGGATGAGAAGATTGCAAGGGCAAATGGATAATGACCTAGGTGGCCGCAGCTTATAACTGAAGGGCCCGCAACTAACGGCATTTTCTGTGCTCGCAACCAACGGCACAATTTGCGCCCGCAAAAAGAGTAACGGTCCGCAATTAAAGGAAACAGAATATTTCTAGAAGGAGAGATGAGTCGCGCGGATGAGTCACAGCGATGAATCGCATGAGTCAGGAGATTGGTCAGAACGTTACAGTGCGGCCAGAGACCATTTCAGAGGCCAGAAGATTCTCACCGTAAAGTCCTAACCAATCTTGGGGGCTAATGTCGGGGGAATACTTTCTGGATTAACCCGCGGCCCAGTGCGACTTAACTTACTCGCACGGATGAAGCCCACTTGGGAACAAGCCCAATATTGAACCGCCATAAGGAGAAAGATCTAGAAGATAAATCCCGGAGGACGTGAAGACCAAGTAGTCTCCGAGTAGGCCTCTGTGGATGTATTCCTTATGGGGAAGTTTCCTTTTGTAACCTAGCGAGCCTCTGTGCATATAAAGAGGACTCGCAGGACTTAGAGCGGGTCAAGCTATCAAGCCCCAAACCCTAGCTCATACGGCGAGTACCAGATCGGATCGCCTCCATTGTAACACCTCGATTATCATATCAATACCAATCTAGGGTAGGCAGGAAGTAGGTCTTTTACCTCACATTGAGGGGGCCGAACCTGGGTAAATCTGTGTTGATCTTTGTTCCTGCGATCCCAAGCTCGGAGATGCTTGACTCGCGTAATCCCACACCTACGAAGTCATCTATGACACCTGACGTGACAAACCCACGACACACCGTTCAACCCAACTCCCAAGAATCCTAGAGGCATTGAGCTGATCAAGAAATGGGGTAAGGCTGCTGTTTTTCCTGCTCTTGGTTCTGGAGTGCAGCTGGGCGGCTCTCTGCATCCTGCTGCCGAAGGGAGCGCTGAGGCTGGTGGAAGGATCGAGCTGGGCAGGCGGCCCAGTTCTCCGACCACTGTTGGGCTGCTGCTGGCTGGCGGCCCGCTGGCTCCAGCGCCTGGGAGGCTGGACGCAGGGGTGGGCGTTGGGCTGGTTTCTACCACCCGCGCGACGCCTCGGGGACAGCCTGCTGAGGCCAATCATACAGGCGACAGAAGCCAGCTTGGTGCTGGTTCAGCGTCGGGGGTGCAAGCTGCGGTACCGGCGGCTGGGTTGTGTGCTGCTGCCCATGTGGTGGAGCGCACCGGCCAGGCCAAGGAGGTGCTCATGGTGGGTTCACTAGGCTGTCCCCAGGTGGACGCCGGTGTGAGCTCGCCATCGTCGACATCGGACACCATAGCGGTGGGGGCTGCTACATCGCTTGTACTTTCCCCTATGGTGTCTCCGCTGTCACCATCTACCTCGCCAGCGAGCTTGGTGGCTGAGAGGGTTTCTACACCACCTCTACCCTCTCCCACCACGCCTACACCTGTTAGGGGGCAGCCGCTACCTAACGCTATGCCGAGGCGTAGTGAACGCCACCTAACAGGCACGGACGGAGCGTCGGCGACGGATGAGGATACTATGACCAAGGCGATGAGGCGCAAGGCTGGACTGTTCTCTACACCGACGCCAAGTAAGCCTCCAGCTCAGAAGTCCTTTTTGTCCTTTTCACCTTCTAGACTTTCCGCGCAGCTGTCTAGTGTAGGCGTCAGTTTAGGGAGGAGTGAGAAGGAAATGGTTTTATCGGCTAATGTCTTGAAACACGTAGAATATGATCGCCGAAAGGTATCACCTAGTGTTTCGACAAAGTCGGTTGCCTCACCTATAGATGATGATGAAGCGAATGACACTTTAGATGGACAGCTTCTATCACATCTTGTAGGAGAGGTTTCAGAGGTGGATTTGGATGATGGTTTGCTAGGATCCTTTGATGATCTGTATGCTACTGGCCGTCGTTCTAAATCCGCTAAAAACAAAAAGAACCATTCTTCGCGTAAGCCCGCGAGGAAGTCGAAATCTCCAAATGTTTCCCAATGAATGGCATATTTGAAAATAGCAGAGGTCTAGGCGACTTGGCTAAACATTTAAATGTTGCGCATCATGTGAGGGATCACAATTTGGATTTTTTGGCTATTTCTGAGACGGGTAGACGAGATTTTCCAAGCACTCTATTAGACCGCATCTCTGGCGGTGTGGATTTCGCTTGGCATTCTTGTCCCCTCGAGGGAGATCGGGTGGCATGTTACTAGGCATTAGAACTGATACCATGGAGTTGTTGGATCGTTCGGATGGTGAATTTCATATTAAATTCCATCTCCGGAACAAGTCCGACAATTTTATATGGAATTTGGTTGATGTGTACGGTGCTGCCCAAGAGGAATACAAGGCTGCTTTTCTTCGTGAATTGGTTAATCTAGCTAAAGATAACCCGCATCCTATCCTTATAGGCGGGGATTTCAATATGCTGAGGTACCGTCATGAGAAAAGCAAGGGCAGATTCGATGGTCATTGGTCTCTCTTATTCAATGATGTAATTGATAGCTTGTCGTTAAGGGAGGTGCATATGACGGGGAGACAATTTACATGGGCTAATAGTCTACCCGAGCCGACATACGAGAAGCTAGACCGAGTACTAATGGATTCCTGTTGGGAGGATAAATATCCTTTAGTGTCGGTTCGTGCTTTGGAGCGTGTCGAGGCTTTTTCGGATCATGCCCCCATACTTCTTTCTACTGGATCACTGAGACCAACCATTAAGCCCCAATTCAAGTTTGAATTAGGTTGGCTGTTGCGGGATGGTTTTGATGATCTGGTTAAAAGGATATGGGCTCAACCGGTGATTGGTGTCAGTGCTATCCAACGGTGGAATTGTAAGATGCGTAATTTGCGTCAATTCTTGCGTGGATGGGCAAGACACACAACCGGAATCCTCAAAAAAGAAAAAGAGCGCCTGTGTTCCATCATCGATGAGCTTGATAAACTTGCGGAAACACGACCCTTATCAGCAATTGAGAGTGACCTCAAACGGCACTCGAATGAGCAAGTGGGGCGGATGTTGCGTGAGGAGGAGCTCAAATGGTACCAAAGGTCTAAGGCTCAATTCATTCTGCAAGGAGATTCGAATACGAGATACTTTCATAATGTCGCTAATGGCAGACACAGGAGGAAATTCATTCATTCTCTTCATCAGGATGAGGGTCTGATCGAGGGGCAGGATAAGCTCAAGGAGTATATTACCGAATACTATAAAGGTCTGTTCGGTGCTCCGGAGGAAGGAAACTTCACTCTAGATGAGACACGAACGGATGATATTACCCAAGTAACTCCGGAGGAAAATAACCTGCTAATCGCACCCTTCTCTGAAGAAGAGATTAGTAAGGCGGTTTTCCAAATGGAACATAACAAGGCACCCGGGCCTGATGGTTTTCCAGCAGAGTTCTATCAGCATTTTTGGATATCATTAAGCCTGATTTGTTAGAGTTATTCGGCTGTCTTCATGCTGGACAACTCGAGCTTTTTCGCCTGAACTTTGGGAAATCGTCTTGTTACCTAAGATCCAGGCGGCTGAAAGGATACAACAATATCGGCCTATTTGTCTCCTGAATGTTAGTTTCAAGATCTTTACTAAAGTAGCAACTATCAGGTTAAATTCGGTTGCAGACCATGTGGTAAAACCTACCCAAACTGCATTTATGCAAGGGAGGAATATCCTAGACGGGGTCGTGGTCCTAACCGAGACCGTACATAAGATGCATACGAAGAAACTCGATGGGGTAATATTTAAAATTGACTTTGAAAAGGCATATGATAAAGTTAAGTGGCCATTCTTACTACAAACTCTGAGAATGAAAGGATTCTCCGACGAGTGGTGTAGATGGATACATAACTTTGTTACTGGGGGAAGTGTGGCCATAAAGGTCAACGATGATGTCGGCCACTACTTCCAGACAAAAAAGGGTTTAAGACAAGGTGACCCCTTATCGCCTATACTATTCAATATAGTGGCTGATATGTTGACCATCATGATTGATCGTGCAAAGCTGGATGGGCAAATTGAAGGGGTAGTCCCACATCTTGTTGATGGGGACTTTCTATACTTCAATATGCGGATGATACTATTCTTTTTATGGAACACGACCTAGATAAAGCGACGAATCTGAAATTGATATTGTCAGCATTCGAGCAGTTATCTGGGTTAAAAATCAACTTTCATAAAAGTGAATTTTTCTGCTTCGGCAAGGCTCAGGACGCGGCTGCTCAGTACGCCGAAATATTCGGATGTGAGCAGGGTCAATTCCCTATAATGTATTTGGGCATTCCAATTCATTATCGGAAACTGACTAACGCGGAATGGAGACATGTCGAGGAGCGTCTACAAGCAAGATTGGCTAGTTGGAAGGGAAAATTGCTGTCCCTGGGCGGAAGGTTGGTTCTTATCAACTCGGTACTTTCTAATATGGTACTGTATATGATATCCTTCTTCCAGTTGCCAAAAGGGGTCTTGAATAAATTGGATTACTTCCGATCAAGATTTTTTTGGCAAGGGGACGGCGAGAAAAAGAAGTATCGACTGGCTAAATGGGATGTTGTTTGTCGACCGAAAGACCAAGGTGGGCTGGGTATTCATGATCTTTGTATCAAAAATTCAGCCCTACTTGGGAAGTGGTTGTTTAAACTACTTACTGAAGATGGTATTTGGCAAACACTCCTGAGAAGAAAATACATCGGCTCAAAGGCGGTATCACAGGTGTATTGGAAACCTGGGGATTCTCACTTTTGGGCCGGCCTAATGGCGACTAAGAAACATTTCTTTCGCTTCGGTGTATTTAATATCAAGGATGGTACGGAAATCCGCTTCTGAGAGGACAAATGGTTAGGCAACACCACCCTCCGGGAGCAATATCCGGCTTTATACGATATTGTTCGACATAAAGGGGATACTATTGCCACTGTTATGCAGTGTTCACCTCCAAATGTGTCGTTCAGACGTGATCTATTCGGACCAAGATTAGTTTCTTGGAACGCCTTGCTGGCACGGTTGGACTCAATTCAACTCACACAAGGCCCCGATGAATTTCGGTGGAATTTATGCGGGAACGGAAAATTCTCAGTAGATTCTATGTATAGGGCGTTAGTGCATTCTGATATGCCAGTCGATGACAACAAAAAAATATGGCATATGAAAATCCCACTTAAAATAAAGGTTTTTTCGTGGTATCTTCGTAGAGGTGTCATTTTAACAAAGGATAACCTTGTCAAACGGAATTGGCATGGAAGTACTAAGTGTATGTTTTGTCCTCAGCAAGAGACAATAAAGAACTTATTTTTCGAGTGTAGTTTCGCACGGTCTATATGGTCAACTATCCAAATAGCGTCTAACTTATATCCACCCAAGTCTGTAGCCAACGTTTTTGGTAACTGGTTACATGGGATAGATAAAAGGCTCAAAACGGTTATTAGGGTGGGAGCGATTGCTGTTATATGGTCGCTCTGGCTCTGTAGAAATGACAAGGTTTTCAGTGATAAAAATGTTTCTCTTATGCAGGTACTCTACAGGTGCACAAGTACTGTCCGTACGTGGTCCACCTTACAACGTGCGGGACATCGAGACCTCTTTACGGAGGCGTGTGCTCGGCTGGAGGAGGTCGCAAGGGATATTTTCTCACAACATGGGTGACCACTTGATCGTCGCATTGGCCCTCCATAGGCGGATGAGATTGCCATGTCATAGGCGTTTTGCATTACCATGCGGATTGTAACTCGCCTATTTTATTTGCTTTTTTCTACTATCAACTTTGGTGTGTGGCTGTGTGCATTTGTTATGCAGAGGCCGGGTGTAAGACTTATTTGAGTAATAAATCCCTTTATCTAAAAAAAACACGATGGTCTTGGAAAACACTAAACCGAAGAAGCTCCCCATTCCTTCCTTAGTTATAGCCCACCCTCCAATAATGAAGAAAGAGATAATTTCTTTTGAACCTTCCAACCCCGTACGCCGTACGTATCCCCCATTTCTTCTCCACACGCATTTCACACTATCTTTTGGTCGTCACTTTCATACTCGATCGTCTCTCTAAAACAAACGACCAAGTAGCTAGGCAGCTAACTAGAGAAGAAAACCAGAGGGTAGCAAATAAAAAGGCAAGTTGGAACAACGCAGGAGCTAGCCAGCTAAATAGCAGGAGGCAGAGCAAGAAGAAGGCCAGGGAAGGAAAAGTAGGGGAGAGAGGTGATTCAGGTCAGCGCGCGGCAGCAGCACGAAGTGAGCAGAAAACTCCGTCCCACGAAAAGGGTGCGTACTCTACTCTACTCTGCCGTTCATCCGCGCGTACGTCGCCTCCGATCCAATTTCTGCTTCCTTCTTTAATTTTCTTTGTCGATATCTTTTACTACTGGGTTCTTTCTTGTCTTCTTCCTCACTCCGTTCTTTGATTTCCTCGCGTGTGCTTCTTTCATTCTGCCTGGCTATTGAGTTTTTTTTTGTGTGATCTGATGATCCCATCAAACACAGACAATGCATACACCATCTGTTTGATCTTATTGTTCGATTCTTATATTTGGATCAAACAGCAGTAGCACATGAATGTGCGCAAGATCCTTGTATGCTCTTTCACTTTGGCAAGCATGAGAAGGAAAATAAAATCAATTAGGATCATCGATATGCATTTCTTGACAAGAAATGAACAGTTTCTGTCTTTGTCGAAGTATCTTCTAATTTTGTAGACAGGCTTCGAAGAATAATCTGCACTTTCTTAGAATGGTTTCATTTCATCTGGGCAGTGTGTGTGTGCAGATATGGCAAGAATAAAATTTATGATTCTTTCCCATTCCCCATTTCCTTTTGCTGCTTCAATTTCCCATACCAAGGAGAGAAACCGACACCTGACTGTCTGTCTTCCCTTTCTTGCTTGGGATTCGGATCTCTCCTTCGCCAGGAAGCTAGCTGGACCCGATCGACCGATGGCCTCCTCGTCGGCGTCGTCACTGCCAGGCTCCGTGATCACGGTGGCCTCGTCGGCGGTCGGCCCCGCGAGCTCCGGGGCGGCCGGCACGGGCTCGCCGTGCGCGGCCTGCAAGTTCCTCCGGCGCAAGTGCCAGCCCGACTGCGTGTTCGCGCCCTACTTCCCGCCGGACAACCCGCAGAAGTTCGTGCACGTGCACCGTGTCTTCGGCGCCAGCAACGTCACCAAGCTGCTGAACGAGCTGAACCCGTACCAGCGGGAGGACGCCGTGAACTCGCTCGCCTACGAGGCCGACATGCGCCTCCGCGACCCCGTCTACGGCTGCGTCGGCGTCATCTCCGTCCTCCAGCACCAGCTCCGCCAGCTCCAGCAGGACCTTACCCGCGCTCGCTACGAGCTCTCAAAGTACCAGGTAAGTATTTGTACACGACCTAGATAGGTAGAAATGTGACAATTGTATTTGCAGTTTGACGTGCTGCGACTTGGGAGTTTTTATCGCGTCTGTGTCTGTGTGTCCAGGCGGCTGCGGCGGCGGTTTCGTGCACGCCGGTGATGGCGGATTTCATCGGCAGCGGGGTGCCCAACTGCACGCAGAACTTCATCAACATAAGCCACTCCACGGCGATCGGCGCGGGAGTCGGCGGGTTCGGGCAGGACCAGTTCGCGGCCGTGCAGATGCTGGCGAGGAGCTACGAGGGGGAGGGCGCCCTCGCCAGGCTCAGCGTTAACGGCAGCAGCGGCTACGACTTCGGGTACTCGTCGGGCATGGGCGTTGGTCCGGTATCCGGCCTCGGGCCGCTAGGCGGTGGGCCGTTCTTAAAACCTGGCACCGCCGGCGGGGACGAGCGGCACACGGCCGGGCAGTAGCGGCGCGTTCGATCCATCCATATCTTTCGCAGGTTCGCGCTTCTCTAACCCCACACCCGTATATATGCATAATTATTAGGTTTCCCTTAATTATCGACTGTTCATGATCTGCTTTTTTGCTTAGGAATAAACAATACAAGCACTGCATGCTGAGATGCATGCATGTCCAAGTGGTTTAATTTGCCAATTTGCAATTTCATATACGCAATACTGTTTGTGATGCGCAAGCACAATTATTTTTGCACCGTAGGTATCCTGTTAGTTTGTTGATTTAGAGTCTACACTGTATATACCACGGACACATACTTAGGCCTGTACTTTCAACTCTATGCATATTGGGCTTTCTGATTGCTTACTGTTGAACAATGTACATGGTTGTCCATATATTCCCTACAGCGAACAAAATAAATTTTAGGCAGTGTGTGGATGCCCTGTACGTGAAAGACATGTTGGGAAACATTTGGTGACTCACATGATCGAACTATATCTTTAGTTTATTCATTTCAAGCACCAAAACCAGTAAACCTCACATATTGACATGGTAATTACACTGCATATGCCTGCATGTCTCTAACTGCAGTCTTCAGATATCTAAACTTACGCGTTGCAATATTGACATGGGTGCAAAGAGTGTGTCCCCTTACGCCGTACTACATGCCTTGGAATTTGACCGGGCACACACTAGTTGATATTTCATGTCGTACATGCATGCCTGCCTATTCCAATGAAGCCAAGAAAACAAGAAAATTTCTGGAATATCAGATCATTAAAAACATGAGTACTAAAAGACACTGGCATTTTTGTCACCATTCTGTACATATGCTAACCTGCTAGCCGATCATGGTAGCCCTTTTTGTAGCACAATTTATATTATGCTGCAGTGTAGAAAAACATATACCGGTGACCTTCTCTCTGAAAAGAATGAGTAAATTAACTATGCGGCGATCCTATATTTGTTACAATGGCAGGTTGAACATATTTAAAAATAAAATGAAGGTCGCAGTGAACTGTCTTCTATTTACTCCAAAGAAGGAAAAAAGAAAGCACTGTATTTTATTCTTTATTCTTCAATTACTGAAGTTGTACCTTTGTAAAAAAAAAGCACTGTATTTTATTCTGTTTATATATATGTCCTTGGCTGCTAGCCAGAATCGTCATGCCAAAACTAGCTAGCTAAGGAGGTCGATCTAGAAACTTTGATATTTCTCAACTGTTTGCTCTCTCATTCGATCCTCTAATTCAGTTGTCAACACATCCCAGCAGATAAAATGATTTGAGGAGGTACCAACGAAGAACTGAAGACTAAACTGGTGAAACATTCTGAAGATCTATTTATGATGTTGATCTACTCCATTTTACGTGCAGAAGGAAGGAGTTCTTGAATTACATTAGCACCCGCGGCTTGTTTAATTAATCTGTTGGTGTCTTATCTTTTTTGTTCTGTCCGTAAAGTCGAACCATATATGTATCCTGATTCCCCAGCAGCTGGTGTGTGTGTGTGTGTGTGTGTGTTTGCTTCATTATGATGTAATAGTGCTGCTTTCTTGTCCCAACTTTGTCCATTAATCTTATTTTGAATGGAGTACTGTATACAAATTCACAATGTTAGCGGATCAAACATGATACTGATAACTTTTATTTTGAGATCGAAACTGATGACTGTCTGCTTGACTTTGCCCTGAAACAGTGACATGTAAGTACCTGCTATTTTTTGAAGGTCATACTATCATATATAAACAATGAAAAGTATGTGAATTTGTAGATATGCAAGACTTTGACTCCTGATGACCTTGCTAGGTAGATGATGACTTCTGTAGAAACATGAATGGGGAGAGACTGCAACTACACTTTGCTTCCTGCACAGGTAGATATTGATAGAGTACAGTAGCTAGTACCGGGACCTCTTTTACCTAGGCTGCATGCTAGATAGGGCAAACGAGTAGCTACCATGCATCAGCGTCAGATATGGTCAGAGCCACCAGGAAGAGTCATATCCTGACCAGATGCTGGTCAGCTATTGTAGATTACAGAATCAGCCGTATGCTCACACCGGTGTGCCCCAAATATGTCATGGTAATGAGCTAACACATATTCCCACAAAACACTAGGGGCTTCTTTCAATCAAAATTATTACTCCCTCCGTCCCAAATTATAAGGCGTGCTTTTTTGTGCTCGTCTTTGATGCTCGAGTTTGACCACTGATATATATTAAAATATATGGATTGATAATGTATAAATGGTACCGTTGGATTTGTTTTTCAAAATTCTTTCATTTCATATATCACTATACTAATTTTGTTGACATATTATAAGTACAAATTATGGTCAAACTTGCACGTCGTTGACCAGTGAAATTTAAATGCGCCTTATATTTCGAGACGGAGGGAGTATTTTCCATAAGAATTAATTTGTACATTATTTTGGTGGAAAATTTCACCCACTGAAATCTCTTGGTATATGCCTTTGTTTTTTCCTTTGTTGAGTCACACTTGTTTATGCTAAATCTCTTAGTCCTTGCCAAAAGAAGTCCCCTTACTCAATCCTAAAAGATTCAAGAGTACATGACATTATAATATTGTGTTTTTTTATTACTGAATCACTTTGGAATGATATATTTGTGTTTTCCAATCCAATAGGACTAAAGAGCACATGCCATTCTAGTCTTGACTACACATGTGACGGGTGGTTATATGTTGCTCTTAGTAGTGATTTACTCTTAATATAGAAAAAAAAAGTCGTTACATTGATCTATCCTGAAGATGAGTTGGTGAAGACGGCGTCAGCGGATCTGAGTGTGCGCATGTGGTGTACGCTGAGGGTCTCCTGGACCGGATTGTGCTCCCGCTCGCTATTGTGCGGCTTGGTGGATGCCTTCGGATTTAGATGATGTGCGTTGGTGTGTGAGGTCTGGGCACTTGGCTTCGATTAGGTCCACCCCTTCATCAAGCTTGTAGGTGCAGCGAGTATCGACTGGACGGTGGCTTCCGGCGGATTGATGCATTTCTTTGTAAGTCTTTGGTTGCTTCATGTTTTCTTTTATTATTAATAAATAAAGTTGTGTGCATCATTTTGCAGAGGCTGGGGGTTTATCCTCATTTTGAAAGAAAAAAGAAACTTAGAAAAAAGGTTACCCTAGTTACCGCTAGAGCACTGGCAGAGCTTGACCAAAATTTTAGAGGGCCCAAAAGAGAATATCTAGAAGCTGAGGGGCTAATCTATAATTTTACATCATATGTATGGTAAAAATTTCTAAATGTGAGTAGTAGTATGGCAAAATTCTACAAGTTAGGAGGGGCCATGGTCCACTTTGGTCACAACTAAGCTCAGCCACTGGCTAGCAGACTAGAAGATTTTAACATGGAAGCATATGCATGAGCCGTGTTGGATGCTCATGCTGCATGGAAAGTCAATGAGAAATGGCCTTGACACTAAATGCATGCGAGCATATTCCGTACAGAAAAGAAGCTAGAGGTAGCCGTCTCTGCATCCACGGCTGATACATACATACATACCGATCGCATGGTGTGCATGCATGCACGCTGGAACAGTGCGCGCAGCAGGGCCAGGCCATGCCAATTGCCCAAGCTAGCCTAGCCTGTTAGCCGGCCCAGATGGAAAGCTGGTGAGAAGTGAGCACCACTACGGTATGGTGCATGGAACTACAGGTCTAGTATTAGTGAGGAAGAGTAGCTAGCTGTGTTGACCATGCGTGCCATCTTAAGGTAGGAAGCTAGGTATTCCTATCTTCGTGTGTGAAATTTGTGAATGTCTGATCTCTACGTGTTCAAATCATCTGGGACGCATACCTGATGATCGCTGGTTGCAACCAAATAAACTTAATCAGCCAAGCGATCTGCATTCTCTGCAAAACGGAACAGAGATGGTGCACTATTTTCGGCAGGCAAGATAATCGATCAATCAGTGCGCATGCAAGACAGGTCTCATGTATCGTCGTAGGAGGGGAGCAATGCGCGTCTGACCTGATTTGACGTGTGATCACCTGCATCGACTGGAGCCCCTCGAACTTGGCGCTGCATCCGTGGAATGTTGTCACCATCATGCCCTCTCTGCTACCTTCTGCAAGTCAAATCTTTGTATACTGGTGCCACACGCCCACACACTTCCCTGCACTGTGCTCTCAATCTCTCATTGCCGCCAGCCCGGCAGTCCACCCTAGCTACCACAAATTTTAAACTTTTTTTAGAGAAAATATGATTACCATCGGTCTACTCTCTGCATACTCCTGAGACACACGCTTAGTAGTCAGCACTAAGACATATGTATAGTACATATGTTAGTTCAGTTCAGAAAGAGTATTTGACAATTTTCGGTTAATTTAGCGCTATATATATATGTATCCTGAATTCCTGATTGCAGCTGAGTTTGTTGGGAGCATTCAATCGGTGACGGTGTATTCAGGTTCAGACATACGGAGAGACAGGGATCGAGGAGACCGATGGATCATCTACACAGACAGGGGCCGGAGCGGAAAGCATTCGCATTCAACGCACGTCGCACTGTGGGCACAAGGAAGAGCTCCAGTGCGTGATGCACGCGTACATGTCCATACAGCTCCGCTGGGCGAACAGTTTGCAGCAGCTTGGAGAGACGCGCTCGCGTGCTAGAGCTGGCCGGAGAGAGAAGGCCGGCCGGCGCTGGCGTTGTGTCGTGTTGGTGTGGAGCCATGAATGCAGGAGGATATAGTCCATTGAATATACATGCATGAAACCACATTGAATATCTCGATCGCCTGCAGAACGGCATTTTTGGGAGGCCTGCCTGCTCTCATTGATCGCTCACTGCTCTTCCCTCTCTGCGTGCGACTTGTCTCCTGTCACCGCCCTGCCAAATGCCTTCTGCCTCCTCCAAACCTCCCACTTTTTCTTTCATGGCAGTCGGCCTGGCACACAATGAATGAAGGTAGCTAGCCAAGGAGGGAGATGGAAATGGAATGCATTCAAGTAGACAGTGCCAACGCCAGATGCCTGTTATTATGATCGACTCTTCAAGATACATGTCATGGCAGGCTAGCTGTAGGCCTGTATAAGCTAGTTTGCATTTGACCATTCCTTCTTGGAATTTGCCCGTCAGCGTGTATGTGTGTCCTTATTTGCTTTCTACATTTTTATTTTCGGTGACATAGAGCGACTGTGTTGAACAGGAACGAGGAAAAGGGATGCGGCCCCTACGGCAATCCTCTGCGGCTCTCGAACCAAATCAGAGGAAGCATGGGAAGAAGGTGAAGGGAAGATTACAAGGAGGAAAGATCGGAGGGGAACAGAAGAGATTACTTGCAAGCACATCGATCGTACGAGCCTGTCTCCACGTGTTGCTGCTCTGGTCTCGTAGATAGAAAGACTGAGGGCAGCAATGGAAGATCATGGGCAGCAAAGATTACCCGAGTTTCATTACTCACATGAATCTCCTTTTGTTTGCCCTTGAACGTTGTCTTTAATGTGTACGATGGTTATTCTAAAGTGATCAGTAGTGGATAAAAGCATATATAGGAGACACAACACTAGCGTTACCATGTCATCCCCGGATAGGAACTTCAGCACCAGTAATATCTATCGCATTGTACAGCACGGTACACGGACACCACCAAGGCTGCCTCACCTTGCCATACCGTAGAACTCTACATCCTTACTTACCGTCATCTCCGGTGCAAGGCGCCAGCAGCCGCCGCTGCTCCATTTCCTGAAGTCCTGAACTCGACGCTCGAGTCCTCGACGTTTTGAGACGCTCGAGTTGAAAACTTGAAATACTGGAAAAATAGGCCAAGCTGGGCCGCGCAGGAAAGCGGAAAAGGTTACCATACAGTGTTGGGCTGCATAGAGGCTTTCATGTTCATAGATTGGGCCGAATGGGCTAGAGAGAGAAAGAGGAGAGAATCCTATTCCCTGTTTTCTCCGGTAATTTCAGATGTGCCGACTGTGCAGTGATCCGTCGTGGATAAAAGCATAGGAGACACATCACTAGCATACAGTGACCGACCCGGGAATTGAGCTTTTGACGTGGCCAACTTCTATGGTCTACAAGGGCTCCTTTGATTTATAAGATTTGCAAAAGATTTGTATACTATTGAAATCTTATAAGAACCTACGAAAGCCGTTTGATTATAACTCATAGAAAAAAATCTCATAAAAATCTTGTAGTGCAGACTTCAAAGGAAAATAACTTAAGATCTAACTCATGAAAAATTTGTTCACCACAATAAAAAAACTTTCTCTTCTATGTGATTCAGTTAGACATGTCATTCCAATTCTATGGTTTTCTATTACTACGATTTTCCTATCCTACGAATCAAATAAGCCATAGACACAAATACAAGTTGACTAAACAATGCAAATGGTTAATTCAACTTTTCGTGTCCACGAATGCAACTACAAAAGAAAATAAGAAAAAGATTAAAGAAATTTACATAACTGAATTGGACAAGTACTTTTTGACGGTATTATGCTGTACTTCTACTAAACGTCTCTTTGGTTGTCACAATGTGACCCAAAATTCTGAGTGAGAATACAACATATAAACAAGAAATAAAAACATATCCAAATTTTAGCACAAGTTGATAATAGTTGTCGATTTTAACTAGGAACACATAAACCCAACAGAAAAAGATCAATACTCTGACGCCGAAGAAAACAAAGCATCATGCATATAGTATTAACCAGGAGCAGTGCATGTGCTAGGGACTGGGAGATCACCAAATGGGATTTTCTTTATGGATGACCGTGTTGTGCATTCGGCCGTCCACACACTGGGGCATGGTGAGCGGAATAAACTTGATTGGCCATTTTCAACTCATTCTAGGCCTTCTACTATGTTTTTTTCCGTCACCCCGTATCTCTCCACTACTCCGACATGAGCACATAAAACTCTGATTCGTCGATCCATGACGATGGCTCTTGGGGCGTCGTTCCCTTCCATATAGGCATCCACGAGGAGTGTCGAAACCTCCCTCGTGAAGCGATGGCGGCGGCTTCAACGATTTTCCTGAAAGCATCTCTTTTCGAGACACACTTTGGAGGGTCACTTGGGTTTCAGCGTTGCGCTGCTCTGGTGTTGCTGATGCTCAAGGTTGACCTTCTCCGACGCACTGCACACCATCGATGGTGACCCCAAGAAGAGGTCGTTCTCAACACTGACCAAGTCCTGCCAGCTACTCACCATATCATTTAGCCACTCAAGGTGAAGGGTCCATCGACTAGGAGAGTTTAGAGGAAGATTTCGTTCTTTTTTTAACTTTCTACTACATGGGAGCCCCCCCCCCCCCCCCCCCACCCCAGCCTCACTTTATCAAAAATAAAAGCACCATATGTACATGGTATCTACAAGGAAAACAAAAGAAATAAAACGATTTCGTTCTTCGGCTGTGACTGGCTTGGCAGAGTCGTGGTTTTGAGGTCCATTTTGGCAAGTCCTTTGTGCATTAGGGTTGTCGTGTGTGGTGGCCAGTCTTACAATTAGCGTTGTAAGGTCGTTTAGTCGCTCAGCTACTTCTTGTATGAAATATGATAGATCCTTCCATTGTGTAATTTTTTAAGAAACCAAAAACATCAACTACTGAGCCTAATGGTAACTGACATGTCATATCTATGGAGATGGGCACCTCTTATGTCAACCAATTTATCCGATGATTGGTTGCTAAAAAGTTCAGTATCACTCTTAACACATAGATTTATACCGGGATTTTTTTCGTTTTTCTCATACTTTGATTTTATTTGTAGCCTTTGTTTACCAAGAAAACTAATGCAGATGATTGGTGATTTAGATTGAGCTCATTTTTTTGAACGTTATGATTCATTTTAAGGAAATTGTTACCTTTTCTAAGACTTTTTTGAAATATATTATGACCTAACAACTCTGGTATGGCCCGAACTGCCATATTTGGTATCAATGGGCTAATCCATGTAGGTATTGTGCGCCGGGGAGGGGGGTGTTACAACTAGTCTCAGATTTTTCGAAAAGGGGAAATACCACATTAGAACACACTGCTAAGTTATCAATTAAAGTATTACAATTCACGGATTCAATGAGTAATCTTGTGAATAAGGCAATAAGCTGGAAGAATGAGAAATTCTAGTATTGCTGAAAATATAATCATCCTGACAAGTACAAATAGACCAATATAAAGCGCAAACACCCACATGATTTGAATTATTTGTGCCGGCCACATTAAACCAATTTTTGAACATATTCATGATGTTGATTGCAGAAGGTAAGTTAAAATTTACATGAAAACTTTACGCCATACAAAACGTACCGGTCTAGCAGAGTACATGAATGTGGTGGCAGGGGCTGGGGCGTTAGGCATGCACCACGGGGTGGCAGGAGAGGACATGACGCACCCCACATGTCATTGCTCTGCCCTAGCCCACACGTCAGTCACACGAAGCTCACATGACGCAGATGACCCCTTCCCAAACTGTACAAGCTTCTTCCAAAGCATACGGCTTTCTAGATGTATATGACGATCTCTAGACAGATGTATCTTATATAAATCATATGATGAAGTACCACATTTTGAGCTGTAACCATCTTCCACAGGAACCAGAGGGTAAAGGAAATAAGACAAGAGACGTGATTCCTCGGTAGGAAGCACTACTCGATCACCGGAACAGTGCCCGGGAACGCTGCAAGCGCCTCTTCGTCCGGAAGTTAAAAATATATTTGTTGGAGCCCCTTGCTAGGGTTGGGGTAGTATGAGCTGGAGTCCTAACGCCGTTTTGAGCTCCATCACATGCTTAAGAAGGACTTGCTGCGGAGCCAAGGCGAATTTATGAGCCAGACCTAGAAGATCACTGCTTGCTTCACGTCCCGTTGTTTGCTTACGAGTTTGGTAGCGAGCCGAGACAGACGTTTGTAAATCTTGCCTCGAAGCCTCTTCACAGTTGATAGCATCACCTGTGAAGATGGCCACAACGCTAGCTCAGGAAGCCCGACGACAACTTGTACTTGATATATATTGATTTTGTTAGGGGGTTGCTCACCACATATGCCATGTGGTGGCGACAACCTGTACTTAATTGAACCCAACACAATAATGCCATGAAGAACTTCCTAAATCTGACATACTTGATAAAGGTATTCACCATTTACCACACGTGTACAAAACATACAGTGATTGGAGAATCAATTACTCGAAAGAACCTGAACTGTACCGAAGGAATAGAGTAAATAGAGAATTCTTCCGAACGAACTTCAAGCTACTCTGGCCAATTTGTCGAGCTGACCTGCTCGAGGGAAGTATTTAGAGCATCTCTAGCGGGTTGTAAAACATGTTTCCGGGTTGAACCGAAAACAGTATTTCCGTACGAAACAAGCTGGGAAAGAACAGATATCGTAAAGCGTACGCAAAAACTGACACAAAACCTTTTTTTCTCCCGTTCTCTTCTTCTTCCTCCCGCCCGCCCACGCACCCGCACCGTCTTCCCTGGCGCCCACGCTGGTCGCCCGCGCCTCCCCTGCCCCGCCGCCCGCGCCGTCTTCCCTGGCACCCATGCCTGGCTGTCCGCCCCTGCATCCCGGCGGTCGGCGCCGCTGCTCTCGTGGCCGTCCGCCCCAGCGCACCCCGCCCACGCCTAGCCGTCTGCCCCTATATCCCGGCCGTCGGTGTCGCTGCCATCCACGTCCGACGAGCTCGACACCGTGGCGGAAGCAAAATCGAACGTCTTTGTCGCTAGAATTTGGGGCAGTGCGGCGAAAAAATGCAAGCATAATAGGTCTTCATGCAGGGAATAATCTTGTGGAATAATTGAACATTTGAAAATTGAAACTCTTATATAAATTTTACTTACTTTTAAAAAGTTGCCCTTTTCACGTGCACCTTAATAACATGTCAATTAACAGAAAAATAAAAGTCAATTTAACGGAAACTGAGGCAGATGAACATCGGATGAAGTTAACCGATAATGTAAACGATGTGCAACTATTTAATAGTCTTTAACTGGTGAAATTATCATTATTGACAGAAGACACAAACAATACAACAGGGGCATTGTTTGATTCGACAAGCTAAAATACAACAGAACAGAATGGAACATGACGGTCTAGGTATGAATGTCTCTACACAAACATTAATCCAAGTAACACAGCTTGCCCTGCTCAGGAAAGCCAAACAAATTCAGGCGCATTGTTCACTTGTCAACAAATTTAAGTCTGTTGACTAAATGGTGGTGGAAGTTAGAGACTCAGGATGGTCTTTGGCAGACCATTGTTAAGGCGAAGTATTTTCGTAATAAGACCGTAGCAACTATTAAACCTAGGTTTAATGATTCTCCTTGTTGGAAGGGCATCATGAAGGTTAAAGATTTATATATGGAAGGTAGGGGCCTGAAATTAGAGAATGGCTCCCCGGTACGGTTTTGGAAAGATCCCTGGTTGAATAATACTCCTCTTATGGACTCTTACCCTGTCCTTTATGATATATGTCAGTTGCAAGATGGAACCTATAAACAATATGTTGATAGAAACTTGGTGGTTCCTTTTAGAAGAAGGTTGTATCAGACACTGCAAGATCAGTGGACATATACAAAAGAGAGAGCCAATGCGATGGTTCTTTCTGAGGTTAAGGATAAGGTGTTCTGGAAGTTGAATGCTAATAAGAAATTTACAACCAAATCGGTGTACAATTTGTTGGAAAAACCTTTGAGTGGTCCGAATTATAAATGGATTTGGAAATCCAAGATTCCTCTCAAAATAAAAAATTTCATGTGGCAATTGATGTATAATGCCATTTTGACCAAAGATAACATGAAAAACGTAAATGGTTTGGGAATCCGGCTTGCTCTTTTTGCAAAGAAAAGGAGAGCAGGGATCATCTTATGTTTGGTTGTGCTGCTGCTAAAGTTGCGTGGGGGTGCATTGGGAATGTTTTGGGGCAAATACTTGCCCTCGTTCGGTTTAGCAATGTTTTCCTGGTTTCATCGGTTCTGGCCTGGGGGCAGAAGTATTTCTCTTTACTGCTCTCGGCAGTTTGCTGGGCTTTATGGTCAATGAGGAACAAGATAACCTTTGAGAATTTTATGCTTTGGTCACCTATTTCTATTGTGTTCAATGTGTGTGCATTGTTGAAACATTGGGCAAGTCTCTACGGAGAGGAAGATCAGGAAGCTATCAAGACGAGAGCGGACCAGTTGGCGCTGAGCACTATGGAGATGGCGAGGAGGACCCAGAAGGCGGCTCGCCCCAACCCTGCCATCTTGATGATCACCAGTGGATGAAGTCCTGGCGTTTCGTTGTTGTCTAGTTCTTTATAGGCGCTGGAGGTTGTCTGCTGTAGTTGTTTGATACTCTGAGTCGTTGTGTTGGCTCTCTGAACTGTTTAGTTTTGTTGTAATAAGATAGCAACATGTTTTTGCCCCACAGGTTAACTCGAGATCGAGTTTTCTCTGTGGGTTTCCTGTTGTTGTCCCAGCTCGCTATCCCCCTTATCGCTTCCTTTCATAAACTTTGTTGTAATGAGCATAAAACCAAACCTTGTATTTCCGTTAAGCAATTAATGGAAATGGGATAGCCCGGTTGGAAAAAAGAGAGAGCGGCAGCAACAGATTTTTGTTTATCTAGAATACTTTTAAAAAGCTAAAGGCCAAAACAAAACCAATCCAGAATCATGACATGTATAAACCATGGCAAGATGCTTACAAAAGATGGACACTGCTAAATGGTACTGCACCAACACAAAACAAAATGGTTCTACAAAAAGATGAATTAGTACAGCCATGTTCTGGCAAAAAGATAACTTTAAATCACCTCTTGCAAAATTTTGCATTGCTCGCTGATTTAAAGGCTAATAAAGTTATATCTTACAATATTTTATTCCTTCAACAGTAAAAGTTAACTTAAACAACATGGAAGTTTTTGAAAAATGCTACAAAAGCTGAAACATTTCAGCATTATTAGACAAAGAAAATGAAGAATAGTAGAAGATCAGTTGATTTGTAGTGGCACACATTGACAGTAAAATGGAGGGAGTAACTCATGGGCATGCATTAAAAATATCTAAGAAGCAGCTGGTTTAGAAATTAATCGGATTCACACAATAGAATTCTCAAACAACTAAACAAGAGATCACACAACGTCTTATAAGTTTAGTAACCAAGCAAAATGATATACACAGAGAACACATATTAGCAAGTCTTTTGTGATCACAGATTCATCTTGTCCATCTCCACCTCCATCTTGCATTTTAAGTCCCATGTCTGTAAGGGTAAAAAATCCAATAGACGTCAAGGTTCAAGGCATCAACTAGAAGGCCAACGTGCAAACTGTTTAACTGTTTTGTTTCAATGAAAGGTAAGGTAGATGCAATTACCTAATGATCAATTGAAACATCTGTCATGATAAATAATATATTGGTGGGACAAATAAATATGGTGCAAGAAGAAATTACAAGGCTTGATCTGAAGAGTCAAACAAAAAAGACATGCTAGTATTTTAGGGGAAGAAAAGACAGCTAGAATTCTGTCACTACCTTTCTGTAGCTAGCAGTTTTTGCCATGGCCTTTCTGTACCGCATCTCTGCCGCAAGGGACCTGGCTTGATAGGAGCCTTGTCCTGCAACCCACAGCTACGAATGAATCAACAAACAAACAATCAGCATGACAGCATAAGTTGGACAAAAAAATATATACGTTTTACC
This sequence comes from Poa pratensis, assembly GCA_947311845.1. Lineage (NCBI taxonomy): Eukaryota > Viridiplantae > Streptophyta > Magnoliopsida > Poales > Poaceae > Poa > Poa pratensis. The sequence continues at coordinate 65,320,657 of CAMZMU010000036.1, read as the reverse complement.
GAATGGCTCAAGGATCTCCACACGCGGGAGCTTTCCGAAAGACCTGGAAAAATTTCCATCCACAGATCAGTGCAAACAAATTAATCAATAATTATCATGTCTGGCTGCAGATAGAGGTAACTGAGCAGGCATTGAACTTACGGCATCATCAGAGGACTTGTCTTTGGGATTCTTCTCCCAAACTCCTTGAGGTAGTCTTGCCTAACAAGGAAAAACAAAACAAAAATTAATCATCGTCCACGGCGCCTCACAAGAAAAGGCCGGGCAATCTGAGGAAACAGTTGACGGAGGATTTCAGCTCACTCGAAGAGGGTCAAGGGGCTGGGCCAGGCCTCCGTGCTCCCGAGCTTCGGGGCGGGTCTCTGCCTCTCCTTCGTGAAATCGGTTCTAGGATTCCACTTGTCCGCCTCATTGATCTTCACCGCCAACCTGAGTAGTACGTCGAGGAGATCACGATCTCTTAATCTGCAGCACCAACACGAACAGAGACTCGATCGGATTGTTCTTACTTGCTGCGCTTCGCGGCGGATTTGGTCGACTTCCCCGCCGTCATGTCGGCTTGTGCGGAGAGGAAGGCACGAGGCCAGTGTAGAAAAGGAATCGAGGAGCAACGGCGGATGGAGGAGCGTGGTGCTAGGGTTAGGGCAAGAGACGATCGAGAGGAGGAAGGAGATGATGTGGTGCCTGTTTAGAAAGGTCGGTGGCTGGTGTTAACCAGCGGGCTCGCGCGTTATGCTTGTAGAGTCCATGTTAATGGCTAGTCCGAGTCAGTCTAGCAGTTTGTGCTCAGTCTAGCAGTTTATGTTTTAAAATGAGTGAAATTATATACTAAAAACTTAAACATATTGAGGTACATGTTTATACTATGTAAATCTGGAAATGGGCCAAAACATGTTATATTTAGAAGGGGGGGGGGGGGGGGGGGGGGGTGGAGTATTTGTGACCGAATATTTTTTTTAAACTATTTGTGGCCGAGTTAGTAGTGATGTACTGAGTCGACCGAGTTAGTAGTGATGTACTGAGTCGCATCATCAAAACTTAAGCCGGTGGAGGCTACCCTTCGAGCGTCTGTTAGAGGATCTCCACTCGCAGCGCCGGACGGACGCTATTAGACCCGTCCGGACTAGGTCTGAAATTCGAGCCGAGCCAGTTTGGCTCGTTTCGTTTAACTCGCGAGTTTGTCCGCTTAACTTGTTTAACACGATAAAACTGTCAACATGTATTATAGTTGCTTTTATTATGATTGTGGGTCTAATTATTTGGGTATGGATGATACAATTATCACAACAATTAATGAATATGACAGTATGATCAGGACAAAATGTTTACAAGGACAACAATACATGTAACGACTTTACTAACCATGTTGAACGAGCAAAACGAATAGCTCGAAACTCGGCTCGTTTAACTCAAACTACTTTTACTTCTAAAATGAAAACTCAGCTTGGTTCGTTTAGCAACGAGTTCAAGCCAAGCCGAGTCAAGTTCCGACCTACTTGTTTAACTTGCAAGTTATGAGTTTTAATTCTACACCTAGTCCGGACGGGATGCAGGCTATTAGGGGCGCCTCTCCCCACTCGCGTCCCCAATAGGGCCTCTTATTTGTTTTTTCCTAATTGAAACATTTTGGCAAATACGGATCGAATTATTTGAATATTACATAGTTTGCAACAATAAAATAAAGTTTTACAATAATTAAAGTAGAATAAAATTATGCATACAATTTAAATAAATTGAAATTCAACTAGCCCACAAACAGCCAATCCCCATCACCCACAAATGCTTGGCTATATCATTTTGAGGTTGATGATGAACGCCTTCATTCCTGATCTTCATGTGCATGGCGAGGAAATCCGCAAATCTGCGAGGAGGAGGTGATCAACAATCGCCGAGAGGACTCATGCACTGGATTCGCGTGCTGACTCTCGATGATCGTGGTATGCATGATCACACGCATTAATGACCTCCCACATCTGCTTGTTCGACCATGTTAGAGCAAGGTATCGGATAATAGAAAACTGAGACTGGAGCACTCCCAATTCCCGCTCGACATCTTTCTTGCCACTCTCTGTTCAGAGGCAACAAAAAAAACTTTGTTGCCTAGAGGAGTGGAAATTGTCTTCACAAATGTCACCCACCTTGGATAGATGTCATCTGATAGGTAGTATCCTTTGTCGTAGTGGTGGCCATTGATCTCATAGTTAACTGTCGAAGCATGTCCTTCAACAAGCTTTGCAAACATCAGATAGCGATGCAGCCTGCAGCACATTGATGTATGTGAGATTCTGCATGCCAAAAAAAAAGCATGCCAAATCCATAGTTAATGATTGGCCACAACTTCAATTACGACACTGCAATATCCTCACTACAAGGAAACACCTAATAGCCGGCTTGTAATCACCGACGGGCCACCTAAAACCCACGCCGGTGATTGCTGGGACCAAATTCCGCAGCTAATCACCGGCGCGGGAAAATTCCCACGCCAGTGAAAACTGGTAATCACGACGTGTCCTTCTGAGCGCCACGCCGGTTATATGTGGGCCCAAAAAGGTGTCACGGTGAAATACATTACCGGCATGTATTCAATAATCCACGCCGGTAATGTACGATGTAATTACTGGCCTGGATATAGTTTAACAAGCCGGTAATTATATATCCCGCAGAGACCATGTGGGCCCTGATAAATTCACTGGCGTGAGAAATATTTTACGCCAGTGATTGTTTTACCATTACTGGAGTGTGTTCCTTCTCCCAGCCGGTAATTTAAAACCTGATGCATTTCTTCTTTAAATTTACCAAATGGGATTTTCTCTATGGATGGTCGTGTTGTGCATTCGCCGTCCAGGCACTGGGGCATGGTGAGCGGAATAAACTTGATTGGCCATTTTCAACTCATTCTAGGCCTTCTACTGTGTTTTTCTTCCGTCCACCCCGTATCTCTCACTACTCCGACATGAGCAAATAAAACTCTGATTCGTCAATCCATGACGATGGCGCTTGGGGGCGACGTTTCCTTCCATATAGTCGTCCACGAGGAGTGTCACAAACCTCCTCGGCCACTTGGGGTGGTGTCTTTTGGTGCAAGCCAAGATTCAATTCTGAAGCGATGGCGGCGACTTCAACAGTTTTTTTCCTGGAAGCATCTCTTTTCGAGACACACTTTGGAGGGTCACATGGGTTTCAGCGTTGCGCTGCTCTGTGTTGTGCTGTTCAAGGTTGACCTTCTCAGACGCACTGCACACCATCGACGGTGACCTCGAGAAGGGTCGTTCTCAACACTGACCAAGTCCTGCCAGCTACTCACCATATCGTTTAGCCACTCGAGGTGAAGGGTCCATCGACTAGGAGATTTCAGAGGAACATTTCTTTCTTTTTTTTAACTTTCGACGATAGACTCACGTATAAAGAACAAAAGCACCATATGTACATGGTATTTACAAAGAAAACAAAAGAAATAAAACAATTTCGTTCTTTCGGCTGTGACTGGCTTGGCAGAGACACGGTTTTGAAGTTCATTTTGGGCAATTCCTTTGTGCGTTGGGGTTGTCTTGTGTGGTGGCCAGTCTTAGAATTAGCGTTATAAGGTCGTTTAGTCGCTCAGCTACTTCTTGTATGAAGTATATAGATCCTTCCATGGTGTATTTTTTTAGAAACCAAAAACATCAACTTTGAGCCTAATGGTAACCCACA